>JAMPIV010009613.1:0-133960 GCA_024509875.1 Oreohelix idahoensis
GTGGGGGGGGATTGGAATGTGTAGAAGGGTATTTAGTGTATTAAGTTGATTGAGGGGATGATAGGGGGAAAGTAAGAAATTGAGATGTAGTGGGGAAAGAAAGTGTAGAAGGGTCTCTCTAAGGGGGGTGAGGAACTTTTGGTTAAATGGGAATAGCGCTGCGTAGGTGATACAGTGTTGTCCTATGATAGAAGAATGGAGGGGGTGATTGGGGGTTATGGTTATTTATTTGTAATTGGTGGAACTCCCCAGTCGTGAAGAGAGCATATTGATAGGTGTATACAGTAATGAGAGTGGAGTAGAGACCAAATTATTCCGTTCGTTTCCGTCGCACACACTTAGACATCATCGTGCGGCCGACGCGTCCGGCCACTGAAATTCTGACACTGAACACCCCTATAATATACACCGCCTGTTGCCGCTCAGTCACAGCCCGTTCACTAGTACACCAAAAAACTCAGCGTATTGTGGACTTAGAAAAATTCCTGGTGGTTTTCTGTACCGCAGCGTTTATTGCCATGATTTCCATTGCCCATTGCGGTTGTTCCACAGCCAGCATGATTCCTTTTCGGCAGTTTCACTAAGCCTCTTCAGTGCCCTTGTTCTCGACTGTCCCCTCAGCCCCAACAGTTTCAATAGATCATACACTGATGCAGCCACAAGCCCTCTTGCGCCCACTTCAACAGCCATGACCTTTGCAGTGAACCCATCGTGTCTCAGATCCGCGGCCAGATCACTATACTTGGCCGCTTTGAATGAATGTTGCTCGTCTAATCTGGATTCAAATGGCACGGTCAGTTCAATCAGTATGACCTGAAGCGTTGCTGAAGAATGAAGCACTATATCCGGCCGTCTCCGCGATTTTCTGATACTCTCTGGATATGCCCCTCGTCCTGGTAGGTCTACCGCCATCTCCCAGTCGTTTGCACAGTCAAGAAGAGATGGTAAACTGCTACCAGGATTACTCGGTTTGGGGTGTGCTGACTTTCCTGCCCTCAGAAAGTATGTATTTGCGGTGCTTGGCCTGGGTTTGCTATTCGCCTTCATCCTTGCCAGATCTATTGTCGCAGCAAGCTCATTTAGCACTTTGTTATGGCGCCAAGTGTATCGCCCTTGCCCTAATGCCACCTTACACACTGAGAGCACGTGTTCGAGTGTCTGCCTCCCCTGGCAATGGGGGCACTGCTCATCATCCGACTTTCCCCATTTCACAAGGTTGGTGGCCGATGGCAGCAGGTCATACATTGATCTAACAACGAAGCTGAGCCTAAGAGGTGCCATATGCCATATATCATTCCATGTCAAGGACCTCTGCAGGGCTCCTTCCCATGTAGTCCATTGGCCTTGTTGGACCTGCTGCACTGCTTTTTGCAACCTCTTATCATTCTCAGCTCCTCGTATCTCCTGAACTACCATGTCTCTGCGCTCCCTGCTTGATGCCTTGGACCACCAGCGGATATCTCCATGACCAAATCCCCGTCTATTCGTTTGTGTGTATCCGATTACCTCCCTCAGTTTGAGTGACTCTTGGGCAGCATCAACAGCTTCTTCCACTCTCCACTTCCTTCCTGTTTTCAGTGTAGGCTGAATGGACTTAACCACGTCATCAGCTGACTCGCGTAGCATCATTGCAAGCCTTGCCTTTCCAACTTTGTACTCTTCAACAACTGACTTGAAAGGAAGCAGAAGTTTTGCCTTTTTGCAATACAGTGCTACATCTGACAGACCTGGTGGTACCCCTAGCCACTTTCTCATGAACTTGTTGACCTTCTGCTCTATAGCTTCCACTGTACTTGTGCTTATTTCATATATAAGCAGTGGCCACAGCAACTTCGGTATCAACATAAACTGGAGGCACCACAGTTTGAACTTCCCCAGGAGTCTGCTTTGGTCTATGATCTGTAGCCCTCTGTCTGCCATTTCTATTGTCTGTTGCACTGCCTTCGAGTCTTTTAATGAGGCATCGTACACCCTGCCAAGACTTTTAACAGGTTCCTCAATGACAGTAGGGATTCTTTGGTTGGAAACCATGAATATGTCCTCTGCTATTTTCCCTTTCCTGACTGATAGGCTTCTCGACTTCTTGGGTTTGAAGCTCATTCTGCACCAGCTGACTAGTTCATCCAGGCGTTCTAACATCCTCCGGGCCTGATGTTCATCTGATGTCAGAATTGTTGTGTCATCCATGAATGCTTTGAGCGGTGGCATGTGACACATTCCACCGAGCTTTGGACCTATAGCCATTCCTTCAGCCGCATTGAGGATTACCTGCATAGCCATCACGAATAGTATCGGAGAGATGGTACACCCCATCGCAATTCCAACTTCAAGGCCAATCCACTTCGTTGTGTACTCTCTGGTTGAAAATCTGACAGCAAACCCTGCGAAATACAGCTTCAGCATTGCTGCAATCTCTTGTGGAACATGATACATTTCTAGGGCCTGCCACAACATCTGGTGTGGAACGGATCCATAAGCATTCGCTAGATCCAACCAGATTACATGGAGGTTTGTTCTGTCAGACTTTGCCTTTTGGATTGCTTCCCAGATCATTGTGGCATGCTCTAGACATCCTGGTGTACCTGGGATACCTCCTTTCTGAATGGTAGTGTCAATGTACCCATTTGCCAGGAGGTATGTAGTGAGTCTTTCCGCCATCACTGAGAAGAATATCTTCCCTTCCACATTGAGTAGGGAGATTGGCCTGAACTGACTGATGTCAGTGGAATTTTGCTCCTTCGGGATGTAGACTCCGTTCGCCTTTCTCCATTCCTTGCTTACAAGCTGGTTTTTCCAAGCATTCTTCAGTAAACGGAGCAGTCGTTTGAGCACTTCAGGGCATCTCTTATACACCACATATGGGACACCATTAGGACCTGGAGCTGACTTGCACCGAGCTTTCTGGACAATGCTTTCTACCTCTTGCACCGTTGGGGGCTTGGTGTTAAATTCAGCTCCTGGCTTACTCGGCCATTTAAGGCCTGCCATGCTGCTGAGCGGCTCATCTCTGCGACCATCTGAATATGTCATTCTAAGGTGTCCTTCCAGGTCTTCTTTCTTGATGTTTAGCGTACCCGACCGTGGCTGCTCAAACAGTTCTTTGGCAAACTTGAAGGGCTCCCTGAAGAATCTTTCCCTATCCCTTCGAGTCTTCCTTCTCTTCCTGCACAACCTTTCTGCTCTACAAAGGGCATTATGTTGGCCTTTCAGGTGCTCCCAAACCTGTCGTAACCCTTCCTTCTCTGTGGCAACTGCGTTCTTGAAAAGTTTTCGGGCATGCTTCTTCTGTTTCCTGATTTCTTCTATTTTAATTTGTCTTCTACTTTTTCGTGGTGGGTTACTTTCCCTTGCCTCCCTCACTCCGAACACTTTGCGACAGTGCAGATATATTATGTCGCCGAAGATTTCCAGCTTCTTCTCCAAAGTTATCTGCTTCAGGTTGTTATCCAACTCTTTTGCCAAGGCTTTGTCCAGCTGTTCCCAAAGCCCTTTTGCACTGGCAGGTGGAAACTTGATTGCATCTCTCTTCCCGTCCAAGAAGTGTGTGAGATCATCATCAGGCAGATCAACTTGAATGTACTCAGCACTGTGGATTGACTCTTGGCTGCGTTCTTCTAACGTCTTATCCGTCGAGACAGAGCGCTGTTGATCTCCCCCAGATGACCCCCCACACCCCTTTTTCGTTCGGTAGATTTTCATTCCTCTCTGAGTAGAGAATTCTTTACCACAGGCACATGGAAATTCCAGCCGTTGTTCAGAGCTCGAAGTCCGTGTAACGGGTCTGGTCGATTCCAATGAGGCGCCTGTGGATTCATCATTCTCCCCCCCTTTCGGTGAATCCTGGGGGCATCTATCTTTTTTGGGTCCTATAGCAATTGAATACAGCTCAGTATGTCATTGATGGTCTGAGAAGTTACCGTACTGTTGTCAAGCATGAAGAGTTCTAAATTGTGGACTTACCTTTGGAACGGCAGGAGATGTGTCCTAGATCTTCATGTATTGTAATTTCATTATGTACTGATAATATTACATGTACTATTTAATATTTTCTATCAGATGTGTACATCCATTTTAAAGCGGTATTAGTATATGACACCACTATTTGATAACGATTGTATTACACGTGCATATGTATATTGTACTTACATGCTAACGTAGTGTGTGTTGGTGGCACCTCCCCGATAGGTATATTTTTTCTGTTGAGAACAATACTCACCAAACACTATATGTGTCAATTTAGCCTCATGTTAGGCAGTTTAATTATTTATCCGCGCATAATTCGTGCGTTGTTGGGCCGCTTTTCGCTTTGCTCTTGGATATTTAAAAAAAAAAAGTTGCACATTTTTTTTTATCGGGAGGTCGCGGTAATATGTTGCGCAAGAATGTCGCAACTTATTCTGTGTACTTTATATTTTTCTTATGCAAAGGGAAATAACTTGAGAAAATTATAGTCACTTTTTATTGTAAGTAGTTCGCTTTTCTTGTTGGCGTGGGTTGCCGATAAGTTGTGTTTGAGCGGTCTTAAGTCAAGTCCATATATGGAGCGATTTCATGTCCATGTTTGGAGCGCTCGGGCCCACTTCTCTTGATAAGCATTTGGCAACTTCCAATGTTTCGATTCCTATCCTTTTAAGGCATTGTTCGAGAAGGTACTATCTTCGTATATTATCTGAGCTGTATTCGAATCGCGCATGTCTGCGCATGTCTAAAGTTTGATTGTGGTCGAACGGGATTTCCGCCCGAAGTCCGTGGCAGATTCTTTTGAGAGCAGGACGCAATTTTGCTAGCGTCCGTGCTTATTCTATTCAGGAAAAAGAGAGTCCTCTACATATTGTTGTTCCTTTTGAGATGATATATCTCTGTTGTGATTCTAAGTGCCTGGAGGCCTGTGAGTTATGTGGTTTATTTCCTGAAGCAAAGGTAATTACTTTTGAATAACATTTCGCCATCTTTTGATGTTGACATTTTTCGTAGCCTGCTTTTGGTAGCGTCTACGCTGTGAGCAGTTTTCTCAGCTCACGAATCACGTTCGCTGCTATGCATCGGTTGATGCATGTCCTAAGGACTAGTTACTTGTTAAACTCTGCTGCTTGTTCGAGATTTGATATCTTTGGTAACTAAAGGAACTTTGAGAATTTTTTGATGACGTCAGAAGACATGCCTGTCTTGCTGAAGTCAAGTAAAGGAGAGTGGATTTAATCTCCTATTTAATACCTTCCGGCTATTATGGAAAGGGAGGAAGTTTTCTGCCTGACTACATGTACGGCTGGTTATGATGTCATAACATGCATATTGATTCACCATTATCATGATGCTGTCTGATGTTCCTTGTTGTACTGACTACGTCAGTGAAATGATGACTGTTGTACCATACCTGTGATGTTTCTGCATAACGATGTCCATGCACCCTGTCATTGTGGCGTACACAATATATATTACCAAAACATCACTGCTGTTAAAAGCTTTATTGACTTTCTACGTTGTAAGTAGATGTGACGTCCCTGTTTGGAACTGTAGCTGTTTACCCACACTCACATCATTTATACAAAACAGACTAAAGACACCACATTATTTTGCCTTCATCATCCCTGGTGTCTGAGGGTGATACACCACGCTTCTAGTGCCAGCATTATCATACCTTTGGCAAGAAGATGAAATATAACACCCTCAACATTGTGTGGCAAATGTAAAATCATCCACGTAACATTTATACGCAAAGCATTTGCTACGCAACAATGTCCCCTATAGAACATCTGTAGGACGAGCTTGGACGCAGAGTCTACAGGCAAGGTTCTCCAGCTAATCTGCAACAGCTCGAAGCTGCTCTTACACGTGAATGGGACTTGATTCCCCGGAATTTCCTTCAGAGACTTGTTCGTTTCATGCAGAGCCGCTGCCAAGCTTGTTTGCAAGCACACGGTGGACATACCTGATACTGAGGATAGTGTGAATGAATTTTTTTATTGGTTGCATTTTTGGTTTTCTCCCTTGCCTGCACAGAATGCCTGCAATCAAATGTACAAATTAATGACAAGCATGGATTCATAGGAAAATGAATAAAGATTCCAAATATGTAAACTTGTAAACACTTATATTTACATTTCACACTCTGTTCCTGGATTATACAGGTGGTGCGTTTTTAATGTGCTTCAGTATATATATATATATAAACAGGGGTTTGACCAACACTTATAGCTTAAGGTTTATTGTGTTTTATTATCGCGAGAAATATCACAACATTAAGACAAGCATTATCATTACATCAATGAATTATAGTTTATAGAGAAGAAATGAAAATATAATCTAATAGGCCTCCCTCTTGTATAGGAAACTAGGAAAAATCCCAACAGAGATATAATCAGCCCAAAAAAAGATCAAATTAGTTTGGCAGTAGGGAATAGTCAAGACGTATAAGACTAAGTCCTTAATTTAACCTATCCCGAGAAGAAAAAAAAACTCAGATCAGTGAGAGATAAATAAAAGAAGGTTGGTAGGTTAGTAGTAACATAAAAATTAGTATTTTTCTATCCGTTCACTCACACAGACAATACAGTGGCCCACTTTCAGATTTGCTTACCAAATGTTGACGCTGCATACATTCCTCGGAATTTAAACACTAGCAGTTATTAAAACTAATCAGTAATATTCAGGGGTCAAGTGCAGCCCCAGACTCGCCGATGACCTGACTGCTATTTTTCGGGGGAGTCGCTGCAATTGATGCGTTAGTAGTGACTGCCTGGATATTATTCCTTTTCGCTGCAGGTATTTGCTTTGGATAAGTGTTTCTATTGTGGTGGCACTGTCCTGGGAATTAATATGGTAAAATATTGTTCCAGTGTGGTCTAGTCTCAGGTGACTATGACACTCGGTGACGTGATGGGAAAAACAAATGTTAAATGATAATAATCTGCTGTTCGTTGAGGTGGGAGCTTAGTATGAACAGTGAGTTCTCTTGAATAAATGCGATGAAAAAAACTCATGTCAAGGGTCAGATGAAAAGTACTGACTTTCTGCTTCAGCAGACTGATAATATATTATGATATGAAAAAAGTGGTATTCTGGGAATGTTCCGTACCAGTTAAAATTTATCTATTATTGTTTATTTTCTTGATTTGGCTTCTCGTCATAATTAGATAAGGTGGACCGCGCAGGGGTCACAACATGAAGATGTTCATAACAATAATTATTTGGATGCGGATAGGAACATCAGATCATAAAAACGCTGGATCGCAAGGTTTGATCAGCCGCAGCACAGAAAAAAAAAAGAATTAATCTCCACGTATATAAGTAAGTCCAAAATTGTGGTATGGCTCTCATATGCGAGCTTGGTACTTTCTTCAAAATCTCTGGCGCTACTGATAATCTAGTTTTTAAGAGATTGCTATATATATTAAATGGATGAAAATCGTTAGCTACATGTGAGATTTTTCACCTCTGCCCGTTTCTGGGGGATTTCTGCTGTCGAATAGCGAATGAAGGCTATTTCTCGCGCCTTCACCGACCGCAGATTCCGTTCTCGGACTAGCGGCGCCTTTAGATCTCGTCTACTCGGTGAGCATTTACATCCTCTGGAACACGAACAAAAAGAATAAATTCGGTAAAATGGTTAACGCCCTTTCTGCATTCTGTGCTTACGACCCGTTCTATCTTAGTGACTACAAACCCAGTTGCCTCGCCCCCCGCCCCCCCTCCCCAGTGTTTCAGGGACAAGGCGCTGGCGTGATGACGTAATGTGAAAGCAGGTAAACCCCTCTTGCCCTTCACCTTTTGAAGGAAAGACAGTTTGAGATATTGATAGCTGTATTAATATCGCTTGAAACAAAGACAGGTAGATGGGGCTAAACTTAGGAATCAGACAGATGTTGAAAGACATGCCTTTTAGTGCGATAACCCGTGCATGTTAATTAAAGAGCGAGGGAAACCCACGTGGAATCGAGTAGATTGGAAAAGAATGAGGAGTACCGGAGAAAATAAAGTGGATCGATCAAAGTGCTCAATTTTCATGTCACAGGATTTACCATCATCATCAATTAACAATAATTAACAGTTTTTAGCAATCAGATGATTTCCTACTGTTTACTGTGAACACCAGATCTCAGAGAGTTTCTGCAGTAACTATTCGAGGTGACATTTGTTCATCTAGGAATCAACCACCAAATTAGGCGTCCACCTAATAAAATTAAATTATTGAAAGGAGGGACTGGGGCCAAATTCGGAAGATAAAAACACTGGAACAAATATATATATATATATATATATATATATATATATATATATATATATATATATATATATATATATATATATATATATATATATATATATATATATATGCATGGATTATATTTCCAAGAGATTTTCTTCACCAAAAATAAGGTAAGAAGCGTGATTGAGTGGCCACGTATGACACAGAGAGAGAGAGAGAGAGAGAGAGAGAGAGAGAGAGAGAGAGAGAGAGAGAGAGAGAGTGTGTGTGTGTGTGAAATATTTTCTTTGTTACAGGGAAAAATTGTATCATCTAAATTCTGTTTAAAAATTGTTTACTTTATTGGATAACGTTTTAGTAGGAATTTTGTTCTTTCTTTACCGTCTATACTGTAACCTAGTGCTAACCTTTAACCTTTGGGGTTATTAATTTGTTGGGTTCTTTTCTTCTCAATGAGGGGAGGGCACAGGTATTCTGTCACTTTTCTATGTATATAATTCTGAGTTATTTGATCTTTCTTTAGATATTCGATGTTGTAAAGTTTAATGATAATAAACAACAACAAAACTAAACTTTGTGTGTTGGTCAGACCCATACCCAATTAACCATAGTTTTTCACGTTTGTGTATCTTGTTGTCACATAGCTGTGTGTGAGTGTTTAGGTAAACTTGTATTGCTACATATAGGGAGGTGCAAGATTGTCTTATACTAAATTGTAGTCGTCCAGAGACAGATCTTCTCCTTACACTATCCACTCGTAAAAATCTATTTTCTTGCAGCTTTACTTCTTACGTACTTACCACCATCCCCTATACTCAGGCGGGACCATAAATAACGTTGAAACTTACCTAAGCACGACAGCACTAAGCATCATTATTTTTTTTTGTCATCGCCACTAAGCAGTGAGCAATTTTCACCAGTGTGTTTCATTAAAACAGACACCTATCAGTGAGCCCCTCCATCCAAGCAGTGCTTGTAACTGGGTGGCCATTGCCTTTGGGGTTTTCTTTTGTGTTCTACTAGAAGTAATCACCGTCCTCGTAAAGCCAAGGAGGCGTCAAGTCTTCAACTCACATAAGAGGTTAATAAATCCTACCAGCAACGATTACTGACGGTGAACCACCGAATCCCAACATGCAATTTTCCTGTGGATTTATGTACATCCCTTTCAACTGAAACACCACATTTCGCAGAAGGAAGATATTTCATAGTCGCTGGATTTTATAGTTTACACTACACCTGGATAAATTAGAGAGAAACTAAAATCATAGTTTGTGACTCAACTATAGAGGCTTACCACCCCCTGGAGTATTAAATGTCAGATTACTTTGCCGTCCTTGAGACGAAGGAGATTGTACGTTACTTCTTGTATTTTGTTGTTGTTGTCTTGTGTTCTTTGCGTAACACTTATTTCTTACTTTGTTACATTGTATGAAATTATATATGTATATGTATATATATATATATATATATATATATATATATATATATATATATATATATATATATATATATATATAGTTGTTGTTCGTCCATCACGGGTGATGAAGACCACTCTGTTCATCCAATTATTAGGATTTTTAGGATAGTCTATGAGTACGAAGGTGACAGATGAGCCCGATGCGGGCCTGGAAGGATCTCGGACAGTGTGGGCAGGGAATGTTTGCATCACAAGAAGGTTTTATTACACGGTCTTTTCTAGCTTGTCTCCGCTGTTCCGCTGCTGCTCTTCTGGAAGATTCGCATGCCACTGCACCTTTACGAAAAGATGTGCGCCAGGCAGTTCGGTCTTGCGCAGCAGCTTCCCATGTGTCAGGGTTTATGTCAAAGGTTTTTAATGAAACCTTAAGCGTGTCTTTGAAGCGCTTTTTTTGGCCACCATGGGAGCGTCTACCCTTCTGCATCTCACCATAAAAGAGTATCTTTGGCAGTCGATGGTCTGACATGCGGACTACATGACCTGCCCAGCGGATCTGTGACTGCATCATAATAGTATCGATGCTAGGGATACGAGCTCTGTCAAGAACGGCGGTATCCGGGATCTTGTCTTGCCATTTGATGTTCATTACCTTCCTGAGACAGACTGTATGGAAGTGGTTGAGCTTCTTTACGTAGCGCCTGTATACAGTCCATGTTTCACATGCATTAAGCAGCACTGGAAGCACCGCAGCTCTGTACACCTTCAGCTTTGTCTGTAGACTAATGCCACTTCGAAGCCAAACGTTGGTGTATAGTCTGCCAAATGTGCTGCTGGCTTTGGAGATCCTGGTGTTCACCTCATCATCAATGACGATGTTCTGGGATAGTGTGCTACCAAGGTATGTGAATCTGTTCACAACATTCAGTTTCTCACCATTTACCTTGATGATTGGCTCAGTATAAATTGTGCCAGGAGCTGGTTGGTACATGATTTCTGTTTTCCTCGTGTTGATGGTAAGCCCAAAGTTGGAACAGGCTTCGGAGAATCTATCCATGCTATGCTGCAGATCAGCCTCTGAGCCATATATATATATATATATATATATATATATATATATATATATATATATATATATATATATATATATATATATATATATATATATATATATATATATATATATATATATATATATATATATATATATATATATATATATATATATATATATATATATATATATATATATATATATATATATATATATATATATATATATATATATATATATATATATATATATATAAGAATTACCTTTACTATTTCGCCTGTCACCTGATTACACTGACAAACAACATTTTTCTTTCTTATATAAGGATAAGTGTTCTTAGGTCAGTTTCTTGCGCTGATTTCAAATCTGAAATCCGTTTATCTCTATCACGTCGGGTTCTTAAGATATTTGTGAATAAATATATTTTTGGGAAACCGTTATTTGCTCCGTTTCATTTTTACTATATAACTTATTAAAAATTAATAAAATGCAAAATAATTCTACTTTTTATACTGCTAAAAGATGCATGACATATGTTACGCTATTTTTCAAATAGTTACTGTATTTTGAAATAATTCTGAGCGAAATATGGCTTCTAGAAGTTGTAGAATCGGTATCGAAACCAGTGCCTCATGATCCAATCACGTGTCCGATCCCAGTTCCACCATAACAATATCCGTTGGACGTGAATGAACCATCAGAAAGTGATAGTTTACCTGCTTTAGAAACTAATTCTGACTCGGATTATATACCGGTGAATGATGGTGTTCACTTAATTAACCATTCAGAACTTTCAGATCTAATACGTGATCTCGCTCTTACCAAAGGACAAGCGGAATTACTCGGTTCGCGACTCAAAGAATGGAATCTTTTAGCGCCCAATACTCCGATATCTACATTTCGTCATAGACACAGAGAACTTGTTCAATACTTTGAGATGGATGATGGCATTTGCTATTGCAAAGATGTAAACGGTCTAATTGTGCACCTCGGTCGTGAGCACATAGTCAACGAATGGCGACTTTTCATCGATTCTTCCAAGACTAGTCTAAAAGCCGTGTTATTGCATAACGGAAATTTATTTTCATCAATTCCAGTCGCCTACTCTGTTCATATGAAAGAAACTTATGACAATATGGCTATACTTTTGGCAAAAATAAAGTACAATGACTACCAATGGCGGATTTGTGGAGACCTAAAGGTCATTGCAATTCTCACGGGCATGCAGACTGGGTATACTAAATTTTGTTGCTTCCTATGTGAATGGGACAGCCGCAACAGACAGGAACATTATGCAAGAAAGGTGTGGCCTATCAGGGATCGTATGCAGCTCTGGCATAAAAATGTAATACATGAGCCATTAGTTAACAAAGACGGCATCATTTTACCACCGTTACATATAAAGTTGGGGCTCATGAAGAATTTCGTAAAAGCGTTAGATAAAACGAGCAAAGCTTTCACTTATCTTCGAGAAAAGTTTCCGCAAGTTAGCGATGCAAAGATAAAGGAAGGTATCTTTGTAGGACCTCAGATTAGGAAAGTTATTGCAGACAAACAATTCGAGAACTTGTTACATGGTAGTGAACTTCGCGCATGGATGGCATTCAAATCGATCGTCGATAACTTTCTGTGAAATCACAAATCTGTCGACTATGTGCATATTGTTAAGCAGTGCATAGATGCATACAGAATTATGGGCTGTAACATGTCCCTCAAAATCCATTTGCTTGATTCGCATCTTGACTTTTTCCCTGACAAACTTGGCGAAGTCAGCGATGAACATGGAGAACGATTCCATCAAGATATCGCCGTAATGGAATCACGCTATCAAGGACGGTGGAGTGTGACCATGCTTGCCGATTATTGTTGATGCTTCATCGCGATGTACCACATGCCATTCACCGACGAAAGTCGACTGCAAAGAAATTCAAGCCTACATAACTGTTACACTTCTTGTATGAATGATGTTATAATACTTTATGCCTTGTTAAAAAACTTCAATTGCGTATTTCTAGAGATCCCGACCTGATAGAGAAAAACGGTTTGCAGATTTAAAAACAGCGCATTAAAATTGACCAGAAAAACATAGAAATGTTAGAGAAAGAAAAAAAAAGTTTTTTTTTTGTTAGTCAGTGTTATTATACCTTTTGTTTCTGACTAGGGCATTCCTTATATCTCGGAGAGAAAGAGTGAAAGTATGACATTTAAAAGGTCGTGAGTTTGGCTGAAATTAAGAGATTTAATATATATCTCCTCTCCGGACTGTCACACAACACTCTCTATTCTCTATTTTTGTGTCCTGTCAAGCATCTCACTCGCAAATTATTTGCATCGGTCATAGTCTTAAACCACCTCACGACAACTACAAATACTATCAAACTATCTCATCGGATTATACCTCACTATCATCATAGCCTTGTCTCGTTTTGGGAGACACTAGCGTTGAATAGGCCGTCCACTGAAGAATATTCTGATAGCATTACAAGGCAGTTCTTAATCTGGAATCACCAGGGTAAAAAAGGTGCAGGGAGACGGAAAACTACACGGAGAAGGGATGTGGAGACGGACATGAAATTAACAAAGAAGACATGGAAAAGTCTTAAATGAAGTGCACAGGTTAGGTAAGTGGAGCCAGGGTTTAATGCAGATCTGTGTTCCTTAGATGGTTTCAGGGTAAATGATGGTATGAGAGCGAACAGAGAAGCCTTAGACAGACCGCCGACTGTATAAGAAATATTGACATGGTTGCATGACAGCGAAGCCCCTTATAGTTCCCTGGTGTCTCTACAAAGGCAAATAAAGAATAGGACTTACTTGTCGTGAAATATTCTAATCCACATATATCAATTATCAGGTAAATATAAAGCCTAACAAATACATTTAATAAAGAAAAGAAAAATGGTAAAAGAACAGTGCTGTCACAATGACTGTACTCGAAATCCCCCTTGTTTTCTGCTTCGTCTGCAAATTGTAACGCTTTCACGTTGATAGTAAAAGCCTACTATATTATTACCCGCTTTCTTCAATGAAACGTGTACTAAACTTGAGATACGCAAGCTGAACAATGACCTAAATTTAATATTTCATTCATCCCATACACGGCGTAACTAAAAGACAGATAAGCAGGAGAGAGAGAGGGGCGAATGAAGGCAGGACACATGCAACACTAAACACGCGTCGCGCGATACACAATTGCTGCCATCACGCGTGTAAGGCCACATGCACTAACTTTTTTTCAGACGGACAGTGATAAAAACACTAACCTTCCCAGAGTTAGGTTTTAAAAAACCTGGAAAACGCTTATTAGAAAAGATGACATTAGATGGGTTTACGTTTGAAAACATTACAGTACCCAGACAGCACATCTTCGAAACAGGAGGTAGAAGAAATTGCATATTTTGAACGCAGCCACTTAGCTCTTTTAAATTTGTATATTTGGGTTCCTTAGGGCTTGCTGACAAAGAATATGTAAAACGTTACGCAAATAGTCTAGGAATTACCAAATTATAACCAAAATAAAATAGTGGGGGTGCCTGACAGCATGAAATCATTTCTGCTCATAAAATTTTTTTATAACGTGTTTGAAAAAACATTACGTTACAGAAATAGCCTACCATGTTAACTCCAAATTGATTGGAGCGCAACAAATGTAAGACTAAACACGATTGGTCGGGATATAAATACTATCTTGTGTTGTCAGGGGAAACGTGAAAAAGGAGTACTTTTTTGAAACGATGTGTAGACGTGGTTTCATTGGGTAGAGCTGCGAATATACTCAATTCAGAGCGTCTGTTCATTGCCACATCTTGTAATAAACCTACTAAGAAGCAGTGCGTTGAGCACCAGTGTATAATTTATATAAAATAAAGCCTGGGACATCGGCAGATCGGAGTTGTGCTATATTCATTGCCAGTCAACGAAACTGTTTATTATTCCATGAATTGTGGTAAGCTTGAAATATTCAATATCTTTTAATGAAAATTGAATGTAAATTGTTAATTTATGCCTGTATATATGTGTAGTTCAGTAGCGAACATGATGTAAAGCCTATATTGCTCCAGCCTGAACAGAAGGTGTCGGAGGAAAGTAAAACTGCATGGAATGGCCAAACAGTACACTGACACCTAGATTATTAACTAGAAAGAAATAATGCTGGAATTGCAGAGGCGTAGTAACCATTAGGGAGGGAAATACTGGTATAAAATATTTCAGATGAAGCTGACAGTTGGCCTAACGCTCTGAACTCAATGTTTGTGATGTATTGTGCTCAGTGTAGAAAGAGAGTATAAATTAGTTATGACGTAGAAGGTACATCCTTCTTGTTTCAGAGACCGTGGTCTTAAAGTTATTGAGCAGCACCTGGTCAGAGCTTTGTTGAAGCCAGAGGTGGACAGCATACTCCTTGGTCCATATAGCAACCAGTGGGGTGGCTCCAGAACTCATTAAAGTAATCGAGCAGAGGAGGCCTTTACTGCAGTCATCACGAAAGATAAGAAAGTGTGGCCATGGAGCTCAACATTATGTACCCCATCTTAAAATGACATTGTAAAAATAACATTAAGAGGGGAATTTAATTGTTTTAATATCAGGAACTGAGAACATCTCCAATACTAGTTCCAATAAAGACAAACTATTTAGGTCATGATGACAAATACCAACAGAGCTTGAACAAAACAAAACCAGTATTACCTCATATTACTACTACACAACTAACACACATAGGATACTATTAATAATATATGTCACTACAAGATTCATATTAATAAATTCTGTACATATAACTTGTAATTAAAATTGATTGTGATTCCTGGTTCCCTTTGTATTTGAATCAGGACACATATACATTCATGACAGCAATGAATACATATTGTTATTTGGAAAGTTATCAGTGACTCCTTTAAGATATCCTTGTAGAGTGTTTTATGTATGTGAGTGTCACAGTGTTGTCAAGTGTAGTGGAATAAATTAAATTGTTTATCTGTCTGTTGTTGTTTTGACTTACACTTCATCATACACATACCCTAGACATATAATGTAGTCATCACACTATTCCAGAATAATTCTGACTGAGATATACATATGTGGCAGCAAGTAATGTTATCTATAATACACTACTCTTATTAGATATAGATACCTTCACAGCTGATCTCAGTCAGTACACTAAGTCCCCTATAAATATTTATAACATCCCACTTTACCACATATATTGGGGGCTCGTCCGGGATTTTGAATCTTTCCCTATTAAAAATATTGGGGGTAATTCACTTCAGGGAATATAAGAATTAAAAGGTATCCTTGGGTGAAAATAAATAAGGTTGAGCTCTCGGTGCCTGTGTTGTCCATTAGATATATATTTAGAGATTGAATTGTTAGTTAGACATTTATCTGTTAGACAATGGCCGACTTGGCAAAATTTCGATCTGCTGCTGTACAGACTGCGAAAGAGTTAGGAATGGACGGGCAAATTATGATTTCTTATGTCACTGCGGAATGTGACAAATATATTGAACGAGAAGAAAGAAGATTAGAAAAAGAGGCCGAAGAAAATTAGAATCTGAAAGATTGGCCGAAGATAAGAGAATAGAGGCTGAAAAGGAAATTAAGAGGTTGCAGATTGAGGCTGACAAAGAGGCTAAAGCATTGGAAGCCGAGGAAAGAAGACAGGCTGCAGAAAGAGAAGAGAAGAAATTAGCTGCAGAAAGAGAAGAGAAGAAATTAGCTGCAGAAAGAGAAGAGAAGAGATTAGCTGCAGAAAGGGAAGCAGAAAAGGAGGAGAAGAGATTACAAAGGGAACATGAGTTACGACTAAGGGAGTTTGAGTTTCAGGGCCATGCTCCTGAAAATGATGCCAGTCCCTTTGCCTCTGATGCCACTGCTAGCCAAGGAGCCTCAACCTCAGCTATGAATTTTCATTTAGATCATTTTGTTGAGAAAGACGATGATATAGAGAGCTATCTAAATAGGTATGAACTATTAGCTACCACGTATGGGTTAGAGAGAGAGAAAGGTGGAGCTTAAAGTTATCTCAAGGACTTCGTGGGGCAGCTTATGAAGTTTTTGCAAAAATGAGCAGAGGTGATCAGGAAAATTATGACATGCTAAAGCAGGCTCTTTTGTTAAGATATGAAAAGAATGCAGAATTTTATAGAAAAAAATTTAGGAATGCTAAACTACTGTCAGGTGAAACCTATCACCAGTTCTCTGCACGAATAGAGACATACTTGGAGAAATGGACTTCTCTGGGGAAAACCCAAGATCTTAAGGAAATGGTCCTTATAGAGCAATTAAGAGAGTCCATGGCTCCAGACCTGAGAAAGTTTCTCATGGAACAAGGTGCAGAGAGGCTGGGTGAGTTGCTAAATGTTGCTGAAAGGTATCAAGCAGCTCAAGCAGAGGTAACAGGTAATAAAAAGAAACAAGTGGATAACTTTAGGGCACCACAGAACTTTAATAAATTTGATCCTAGGGATCAAAACAAAGGTAAGCACCAGTTTGATAGGCCACGGTATGAAAATAAAAATAAATTCCCACAATTCGATGAAAGGAAATATGATGAAAGAAAATCTTTCAACCAAGGAAAAAGGTGGTGTAAAAATTGTCAGATGGACAATCATGACACTGACCGTTGCAGAAGGAAACCTGTGTATATGGCACCCTTCAGGTCAGGTCGACCTCAAGACAGGAGGAGGATATTATGTTGGATACCACTCCAGAAGAGATGAGGAAGGCACAGGCTGGGGATAAAACACTCAAGCCTTGTTTCAGAAAATTGTCAACTTGTCATACAACTCCAGGCAAGGGAGATTTTTTACATGAAAAACAAGTTGATGTATAGGAAGACTGGAGCTAGATCCAAAGGTCAGGGACAGCTGGTACTTCCTAAAAGATATAGGGCACACTTAATAAGGAGCCTACATGTGAAACCAGATGGGGACCATGAGAAGATAGGTACCATCATTCAAAAGGTGGCTCACAATTATTATTGGCCCAAAGCAAGATGGGACATTGAGAATTTTGTAGAAAGGTGTAGCATAGCACATGAGGGAACACCCACAAGTGGGAACATTGATCAGGACCTGGACACGCCACGGGGCACAATTAGGCCTGATAATAAAAAGAAAAATAGATTTGATAAAGTGGACCAAATGGAATGGGAAGCCCCTTTTCACGGACAAGCTTCACTTAACTGTTTTACAATGGCCACTATGCGGAGAGTGCAAAAAGATGTCTTACCCCAGGATAAGCCGAACATCCCTCAATCGGACTTAAACAAACTGGAGGAAGAGGATGTAGAGAGGAAATCTCTCATCAAGAATTTTAAGTGGGGAGAAAGCCCCAAAAGAAAAATTGGTAGCGGTCGTTTTATGCATGATAATTCTGGGAAGAAAAATCATCACTATAGAGCTTCGAGTGGAAGAGACCATACCGGTGCATGGACAAATAGGTCCACACAATTAAAGGTCCATATGTAGCTTTGTTAAGAACGTGGACTGATGAAAAGGCAGAGGAAAACATTACATCTTCATACCAATATGTGAATGAGCTGACCACTCGTTTAAAAACTGGCTGGAAACTTGCCAATGAAAATTTGAAACAAGCCAGGAAGAAACATGCTGCCTATTATAACAGGAAGGCGAAAGACAGAGATTTGGCTGTGGGAGAGAAGGTACTGCTTCTTCTCCCCGGGAGTCAGAATAAGTTACAAATTGGATGGCAGGGTCCATATACAGTTCTAGAGAAGGTGTCTAGAACAAATTATAAGATAGATAAGAAGGGGAAAGAAAAAATCTATCATGCGAATCTCCTGAAGAAATATTTGGAAAGAGAACATCAGGAAGAGACACACTTGTTGACCTTGTCCATCGCCATGGAGATGAAAAAAAGGAACCACTTTCATCATTTGAATATCCATTACACCCCTGTGAGACAGCAGCACAGGTGAAAATCAGTACACATTTAACGAAAACTCAGAAAGAGAGAGTGCAACAGGTTCTAAATAATCATGCAGAGGTGTTAACAGACCGACCAGGGCATACAAACCTATTGGAATATGATATGAAACTGATAGACCCCACACCTGTCTGTATGAAACCATATTCGATTCAGTTTGCTAAGGAGAAAGCTTTGAAGGAAGAGATAGACTATCTGTTGAAGGAAGGAATTATTTCGCACAGTGAATCTTCGTATAGTTCCGGTGTTGTACTCTTAAGGAAGCCCTCTGGAGAACATAGACTCTGTATAGATTACAGGAGACTGAATGCTATTACAGAAGGACAGGTGGATCCATTGCCGGATACAAATCAGCTGTTTGCCAGACTAAATAAAGCTAAATATTTCTCAAAAGTGGATCTGAGTAAAGGATACTATCAGATTCCAGTAAAGCCTGAGGTTAGACCATACCTAGCTTTTAGTACCTCAGAAGGACATTATGAGTTTAATAGATTGCCATTTGGATTGAAGAATGCGCCTAGTGTCTTCTCTAGAATGATGAGAAAATTGTTGGATGTAAACATTTCGGAGGAACGTAATGAATCCCTGAGTTGCCTCTTTGATTGAGGATATTCCGAATGTTTCATACAGGATAATAAGAAGATTATGGGATCCACTACGAAAACTCTGCTATCACCAGGTATATGTTATCTCCTCATAACGTACATTTTGAGGGAAATATAATGTTCTCTGGACATGTCATTGCGCAGACTCAGAGAAGAGAAATGGTGAATACGGGTTGCGAAGCAGCATTAAGACAAGCACTCACACTTGCGGCTGTTCAGTAACATAACCGAAATATATTATTGGTTGTAGAAGTCCGAGGCAGATTTCAAGAGTAGTGCCTACTCTGAATGGACCCAACTACATAAAACCATGATAGCACCACAGCAGAGTAAAGTCAAGTTGACTTACATTTATCTATGTGTATATAGAATAAAGGACTGACATGGGATGTCTGTTTTAAGAGGGGAGGTGTCGTGAAATATTCTAATCCACATATATCAATTATCAGGTAAATATAAAGCCTAACAAATACATTTAATAAAGAAAAGAAAAATGGTAAAAGAACAGTGCTGTCACAATGACTGTACTCGAAATCCCCCTTGTTTTCTGCTTCGTCTGCAAATTGTAACGCTTTCACGTTGATAGTAAAAGCCTACTATATTATTACCCGCTTTCTTCAATGAAACGTGTACTAAACTTGAGATACGCAAGCTGAACAATGACCTAAATTTAATATTTCATTCATCCCATACACGGCGTAACTAAAAGACAGATAAGCAGGAGAGAGAGAGGGGCGAATGAAGGCAGGACACATGCAACACTAAACACGCGTCGCGCGATACACAATTGCTGCCATCACGCGTGTAAGGCCACATGCACTAACTTTTTTTCAGACGGACAGTGATAAAAACACTAACCTTCCCAGAGTTAGGTTTTAAAAAAACCTGGAAAACGCTTATTAGAAAAGATGACATTAGATGGGTTTACGTTTGAAAACATTACAGTACCCAGACAGCACATCTTCGAAACAGGAGGTAGAAGAAATTGCATATTTTGAACGCAGCCACTTAGCTCTTTTAAATTTGTATATTTGGGTTCCTTGGGGCTTGCTGACAAAGAATATGTAAAACGTTACGCAAATAGTCTAGGAATTACCAAATTATAACCAAAATAAAATAGTGGGGGTGCCTGACAGCATGAAATCATTTCTGCTCATAAAATTTTTTTATAACGTGTTTGAAAAAACATTACGTTACAGAAATAGCCTACCATGTTAACTCCAAATTGATTGGAGCGCAACAAATGTAAGACTAAACACGATTGGTCGGGCTATAAATACTATCTTGTGTTGTCAGGGGAAACGTGAAAAAGGAGTACTTTTTTGAAACGATGTGTAGACGTGGTTTCATTGGGTAGAGCTGCGAATATACTCAATTCAGAGCGTCTGTTCATTGCCACATCTTGTAATAAACCTACTAAGAAGCAGTGCGTTGAGCACCAGTGTATAATTTATATAAAATAAAGCCTGGGACATCGGCAGATCGGAGTTGTGCTATATTCATTGCCAGTCAACGAAACTGTTTATTATTCCATGAATTGTGGTAAGCTTGAAATATTCAATATCTTTTAATGAAAATTGAATGTAAATTGTTAATTTATGCCTGTATATATGTGTAGTTCAGTAGCGAACATGATGTAAAGCCTATATTGCTCCAGCCTGAACAGAAGGTGTCGGAGGAAAGTAAAACTGCATGGAATGGCCAAACAGTACACTGACACCTAGATTATTAACTAGAAAGAAATAATGCTGGAATTGCAGAGGCGTAGTAACCATTAGGGAGGGAAATACTGGTATAAAATATTTCAGATGAAGCTGACAGTTGGCCTAACGCTCTGAACTCAATGTTTGTGATGTATTGTGCTCAGTGTAGAAAGAGAGTATAAATTAGTTATGACGTAAGAAGGTACATCCTTCTTGTTTCAGGGACCGTGGTCTTAAAGTTATTGAGCAGCACCTGGTCAGAGCTTTGCTGAAGCCAGAGGTGGACAGCATACTCCTTGGTCCATATAGCAACCAGTGGGGTGGCTCCAGAACTCATTAAAGTAATCGAGCAGAGGAGGCCTTTACTGCAGTCATCACGAAAGATAAGAAAGTGTGGCCATGGAGCTCAACATTATGTACCCCATCTTAAAATGACATTGTAAAAATAACATTAAGAGGGGAATTTAATTGTTTTAATATCAGGAACTGAGAACATCTCCAATACTAGTTCCAATAAAGACAAACTATTGAAGTCATGATGACAAATACCAACAGAGCTTGGACAAAACAAAACCAGTATTACCTCATATTACTACTACACAACTAACACACATAGGATACTATTAATAATATATGTCACTACAAGATTCATATTAATAAATTCTGTACATATAACTTGTAATTAAAATTGATTGTGATTCCTGGTTCCCTTTGTATTTGAATCAGGACACATATACATTCATGACAGCAATGAATACATATTGTTATTTGGAAAGTTATCAGTGACTCCTTTAAGATATCCTTGTAGAGTGTTTTATGTATGTGAGTGTCACAGTGTTGTCAAGTGTAGTGGAATAAATTAAATTGTTTATCTGTCTGTTGTTGTTTTGACTTACACTTCATCATACACATACCCTAGACATATAACGTAGTCATCACACTATTCCAGAATAATTCTGACTGAGATATACATATGTGGCAGCAAGTAAGGTTATCTATAATACACTACTCTTATTAGATATAGATACCTTAACAGCTGATCTCAGTCAGTACACTAAGTCCCCTATAAATATTTATAACATCCCACTTTACCACATTACTGCACCCTCATGCATGTTGTACACGTGACTACTTTGATGTAGTGTATGGACGTCTTAGAGCGCAGCAATAAACTGTCGTTACTTTACTCTGTCGGTGGCCACCCTTCGTGCAGCGCCTCAGCTGGGGTTCAGGCTTTGCATCTCGGCTTCCAAAGTTCTCCGTCAGGTTGTTTGTGGTCTGCCTCTATTTCGCCTTCCCTCTGTGGTAAACAGAATAGCCGTTCTAGTAATAGTACTGGGGTCTCTTCTGAGGATATTTTCAACTCAGTTTCAACGTCTACCCAAAATGATAGTGTGTATATCTTTTAGAATGCACCATATAACAATATATTTTAAACAACTTGGAAAGAATGGACCTTTTAACTCTAAAACTGTGTGAAACCTGCAACGGAGAGAAAATTCACTGCATCAAACATGGGGAACCCACTACGCCCTACAAGAGATATTACATTTAATGTGAAGTAGGATAATCATTTGTGGTTATATGATATCAGCTAAAAACTGTTGGTAAACGTCTAAAACAATATGTCAGAGGTGGTCCATTAAGCACCACAAGTAACTGCTGACTGCGTTAGGACCAGTGTCATTCTCTCAGGATCAAATTGCACCCAGACAGCGATCAATACAGCAGCCATTTTCATCTCTGCCAGTCATTTAGTGTAAACATGTTCTGTGAAGTAATTGTTTTGTATTTGAGTTTCTACTGAAATATGCTGTTTGTTTTCATTATTTAATTAAGTTTGAAAATATTAATAGTTTTACTGTAGCAATTTTTGCTCATTTTTTTCTTTTTTATTTCCTGCTTGTGAGGCGAAAAGTTGCAAGGAGAGCCCATCATAGATGTTTGGATGCAGTGCAAACACTCCTTCCTTGTGTGCTGTCAGGCTTTCTTTCTTGAAAGTGTTTATCATACGTCATATCGAACTAAATCTGACATTTAAGTAACCACTGATTACTGATTACTTTGTTCTGTTGTAAGTAGTATCAAGAATTACGGTTCACAAACGCCACGTAAATGGCAAGGTTCTTGCTATACCCCGACCATGGGTAATTAAGAGATATTGTCCATGTTACCTTGTACGTGGAAGAAGTTCTCATGCAACACACACGTGATATTTGACACCCTTAACTCTATTCACTACACCTCACGGTAGAAGGGGAACGACTAAGTAAGTAAGTAAGTAACTCTATTCAATTCCTGACTTTTGAATGTTTTTTTTAGTAGGTTTCAAGTGACATTTTGTAAAAACATGTAGAATATTGTTAAATATGTTAAACCTATACACATTATATATCAGTGTGTTTGGAAATGAATGGACTTTAGTACACTAGTAGTTATTTTGGGATTTTGTTTAACTTTGTTGAGTAGCAAATTACCAAATTTAATGCATGAAAAATAACAAAAATTTACATGCACTGAAATATTCTAAGAAGGAAAAAAACTAGTAATTGCAAGATGTAGAAAACAGTGGCTTTTATTTAAAAGTACTTACAGTTGTGTATATGATTGTGAAGATCAGACAAATTTTATCATAAATTCATTAATTAAAAATCTTTTAATGTGTAAGGTAGAAAAGAGGAACAGCTGAGCATTTGAACACGATTATGATGACTTCACAAAATAACACTTAAAATCTTGAAAAATATATGAAACTAATGTACATTATACATAGATATGTTTGAAAGTTAATAAACTTTGTATCTGTGGCATTTATAGCAATAATTTTTTTACAATGTAATTATCCAAGGTCGAAATGCTTGCATAATCTGACACAAAAATGTACATAAACTGAGATACTAAAGAATGAAAAAAACCTATGTAATTAAAATAATACAACAAATTGACATTTATTTAAAAGATTATCTTACTTTTACTTAGTCGTTCCCCTTCTACCGTGAGGTGTAGAGGTTTGGAAGAGAGAGCGCCAGACCATTCTATCAGCTGTCTTCTTCCTGGCCTGGTTCCATTCTAGTCCTCGGTCCTTCAAAGATTGTCTAATGTTGTCCTCCCAGCGGACTCTGGGTCGTCCTGGAGGTCTGGATCCCTGGCTCTTTGTTTCCCATGCTTGTCGTGGTAGCCGATCTTCTCCCATTCTGCAGACATGGCCAAACCATTAAAAGATTATCCAAGTATGTAAAAATTTAAAACAAAACTTAGCGATTCTGACAGTAAATAAAAAAAAAATTAAAAGCTAATGAAAATAGGCACACAGAATGTGGCAATAAGTAGAAATGTATAACTTTAAAAAGTAAACTGAGATTTGTGGGGAAAAAGTGAAATCAACAAGCAAATCATATTAGCTGAATCAAGAAACCAAGAGACAAAGATTGTTTTAGGACATATGGTATTCAAATAGGCAGTTTCTGTTTTTCATGAAACAAAGAAAACTTTTGCATGCACTACATTTTGTTTGTGTTCTTCTTTCAATACCTTGAGTTGCCCAACAATGTTTACAATTTTTCTTTGTAGCAGTATGTTCTGGTATTATTGAGTGTGTGGTGCTGATTTTAGTATTTATGGCATTATGTGCAGAAGGAATATTCTGATGTTTTTTTACTCCACCCAGCTTCATAATAAGTTCCTCCGTAAAATCTATTTGAAGGTAACTGTTACTGTGTTTCTTTTGGCTGTCACTTGTGTATGTGTATGTGTGGGGGTTGTATGGAATATAGTGCTACTGTCTGGCACAGCTGACAATGTTCACGTCAGCAAGGTCGGGCTTACTGTAGTGGCCGACAGTTGTATAATATATATAAGCGAATGTCATGAGTTCTTTAGGTTTGTTTACATTCTGTAATCACCCACACAACAGTAATGTTAGGTCAGGAAATCCACCAACTAGTTTTCAACTTATACACAGTTTATTTACGACAGTAACGTTGACATCATGGATAACATATCACAGCACATCACAAGGTATCATAGTAAGTAAATCCATATATAAATTGAGTGCAACACCATCAACTCATCATAAATCGACATATGCAAATAATCCATATTGAATCTGATCGGGCTCACTCATAGACGGTGGAAGCTTTACCGTGATGAAATCTTATATCCTTAGATTCTCCATTATCAAGATTATAGAATAATATATAGAATGGCTTCCATGAAGAGAATAATGCGTTTTTCTTCATACAATCCCCGAATCAAGACTCAAAAACACACTCTGGACACACACTAGCGAGACTATCCCCGTCTCGAAGCTCTGCCAGATACATACTGACCGAGATTATAGTTTCTCAGTAAAACTCAGTAAATCTTCGCTCAAGAGCGAACTAACAGCTTGAGGTGTGAGCTCAGCTCACCCGTATCTCTCCCCCAACTACTACTAAGAACATTTGAACACTTTCTTTATTATTAAAAAACTAACACATACTCAGTTGAGCTATGTTAAAAAAATATAGCGTACAAAGCACCCAAGCAAAAAATCATCTCATAACTTTAAACGTGCTTGCTCGCGTGTCTATAAAAAATCAGACCCGTACGCAAGAATCACAAACACTTAACTCCTACTCAAAAATATGACTTAAGAGATTACACCGACCCCCGGGGAAAAAAATGATATCATTTTTTTGAAAATTACATCGAACAAAAATGTGAGGTCGATCAAATTCTATTCTATACCACAGCGAATTATACTATATGTTAAGTCATATAAATGAACCAACAATGGAGGGATGGAAGTATGTGTAGAGAATGAAAATGAAGGATACAAAGAGGATCAAACATCAAATTCAAACAAAGATGAAGTATGCAAGCATAGATAAAATATGAATCAATAAGTGGAAAGTGAAAAGAGGAGATAAAATGAAATGAAGAATGACCAGCAATGAAATGTGTGTAGAGAAAGAAAGCAATGATACAACATGGTAACAATTTAAATTAATTAACGGATTGTGTGTAAATAAATACAAGTATGGCAAAACAGCATGGAACAAAAAGGCAATACATTTATAAACATAAAAAAAACCCAAAAAGAAAGCTACAATCTAAACACTGGCCACCACTTCTGTTACTGTGTTTCTTTTGGCTGTCACTTGTGTATGTGTGGGGGTTGTATGGAATATAGTGCTACTGTCTGGCACAGCTGACAATGTTCACGTCAGCAAGGTCGGGCTTACTGTAGTGGCCGACAGTTGTATAATATATATAAGCGAATGTCAAGAGTTCTTTAGGTTTGTTTACATTCTGTAATCACCCACACAACAGTAACGTTAGGTCAGGAAATCCACCAACTAGTTTTCAACTTATACACAGTTTATTTACGACAGTAACGTTGACATCATGGATAACAGATCCCAGCACATCACAAGGTATCATAGTGATAAGGCGTTTTTTTGTGATGTTACTGCTTTCATAAGGTTATACTGGACACATAAATGAATGGTCAACTCGTTCCGACACAGTGCTGACATCGAGTGAGAATGTAGATGTAAAGGACGCGAATGTGTGTGCAGTTCTGTTGAGTTGACAAGTCACTCACTCAATCATAGTTAGAAGTCAATAAAGGGTAGACTGCTGATGACGTTTCATACATTTAATAATGGTCGTACACTTCGACATCACGATTACAGTCACTTGAACAGGTTGGCAAAAAATCATCGTATACTTGAAAAATGGGTGACAATATCAGATGTACATTTATGTGGCATGTAAATATAATGGAACGATAGTAGGCAAGCACTCAATATTCTGGTTGTCTATCGTCTCATGCTTCAACTGACTAATCGCGTCAGTTAAGGTGGATACATAATCATCAACAATGGTTCACTGTCAGAACCTTCTCCTGGCTAAGTTTCTCAAGCCGTAAATTCATCAAATGTTTATAGCACAATGTTAAACCACAGTATTGAGGTTTCATAATATATAGATCTCTGTACCATCATCAGATAATAGGACCTTTTCTGTTCTCCGACGATGATCCGCTTACAATGGCGGGATCCACAAAATGGCTCTCCTCCGTGAGCTTCGCTCACCCAGGATGAAAAATTATGAAGCAGAATTAATTCGTTATTCATCCATAAATGTCCTCATTGGGCTTCTATATATTTCTGCTATCAATAAGGCTGGTTACATTAAGTAATCTAGTGCTGCTAGATAACACGTCATCTTCATCTGTAGTCAACAATCCTAGATGTACGATAATACGTCTCCCATCTAGGCTTAGCAAAAAAGTTCAGCAAAAAAGGTTTTGGTTTTACCTGGCTTCAGGAAACACACACTAGCGAATAACGCACGCCATTCCTTGGCGTTAATAATCAACATTAGGAGAATCTCTGATACTACAGTCATACAGAGAAACAATCTCCTTCCTAGAATAAATCACAGAGATCAATCTTCAGGCTTTCTAATCGACCAGCCCATAGCAGCGACGACATGACAGCAGCTTCTCTGTCGACACCCCAAATCGACGCATGCGCAGAAAATCCTTTCACCCCCAGAGTTCAGCTCAAAAAATAGACCGACATAGAAATACAAAGATACAAAGATATAAGACCGAATCACCTTAGATAGTCAAGGAATAAATATAAATTCGGGCCATAAACATTTTAAGCAAGACCAATCTGTATCTGGCTATACCAGACGCAAAATGACGTAAATCTAGTATTCATACGCCAGAATGTGACACAAAAAAAGATAACCAATATAACCGAATATAACATCGATCAATCAGGGTTATTGCCCTTAGACTAAGAATCATTGATTCTCAAATAACTACTTTTCATCAGACAAATAGTTATACTTTACATTTGTATGCCTACCAAAAGTAATCTGTGCGTCACAGACTACCACACAAAAGAATCTGTGCGCAACACATAGTAAGTTTTTTTTTTTTTTCGTACGCCCGCTAATACTCGAGGCGAAATCTCAGGTTATTATTAATTTCTAACCTGACATTGATTTTACGTGAGTATCCCTTTTTTCTTGTACAGAGACAAGTGTCCCTTGCCATTCAGGCAGATACTCGCCGATTTCGGAGGTACCCATTAGAGCTGGGTCGGCTCAGGAGCCGCCAATCCCTGGTCGACGACACTCCTTCAAATGTCCTCGCCAGGTCTTGAGTTAATCCAGTCCAAATCCCGGTCGACGAAAAATCCTCAAATGCCGTCGCCCGGGTTTGATCCTGCATCACCCGGTCGCCAGATCGGTGTTGTAACCACTTCGCTAGCACACATAGTAAGTAAATCCATAGATAAATTGAGTGCAGCACCAGCAACTCATCATAAATCGACATATGCAAATAATCCATATTGAATCTGATCGGGTTCACTCATAGACGGTGGAAGCTTTACCGTGATGAAATCTTATATCCTTAGATTCTCCATTATCAAGATTATAGAATAATATATAGAATGGCTTCCATGAAGAGAATAATGCGTTCTTCTTCATACAATCCCCGAATCAAGGCTCAAAAACACACTCTGGACACACACTAGCGAGACTATCCCCGTCTCGAAGCTCTGCCAGATACATACTGACCGAGATTATAGTTTCTCAGTACAACTCAGTAAATCTTCGCTCAAGCGCGAACTAACAGCTTGAGGTGTGAGCTCAGCTCACCCGTATCTCTCCCCCAACTACTACTAAGAACATTTGAACACTTTCTTTGTTACTAAAAAACTAACACATACTCAGTTGAGCTATGTTAAAAAAATATAGCGTACAAAGCACCCAAGTAAAAAATCATCTCATAACTTTAAACGTGCTTACTCGCGTGTCTACAAAAAAATCAGACCCGTACGTAAGAATCCCAAACACTTAATTCCTACTCAAAAACATGACTTAACAGTAACGATTCGGTCTATCTAGTTCTTCAACATCAGGATGATCCTTTCTCCACTCTTGAAAAATTATATAGCTGTTAACCCTGGCAATGTCAAGAAAATGGTAGAACAAGGTTTTCCAATATTTGTTTGTTTTCCTAAGAACATTATATTTATTAATTGATTGGTCACTTTTATCTCATCATGTGACGTATTCTTTCCAGAACGTTGTCTCCATTACAGCTGCTCTGAACGCATCACGATTCTGGGCAAGTCGACCTGCATCAGCCAAAGACAAGTTCAGACTCTCTGTGATGTCCTGGGTCCACCGTCGTCTAGGTCGACCCCTTCCCCTTTTTCCAGGGACCATGCCTTCCATCACTGTTTTTTCCAGACTATTATGTCTTTTTATATGACCGAAAAATTTCAGCTTCCTTATTGCGATGGTATTTAGGAGCCAATGTTCCTGTACGTTTAGTGAGTGCAGTACTTCTCTGTTGGTCTTTTTTTCTGTCCAGGGTATTCTCAACATCCTTCTGTAGCATTTCATTTCGAATGATGTAATCTTTTTTGCAACTGTTTTATTGAGTGTCCAAGTCTCGCAGCCGTATGTTGCTACTGGGAATATACATGCTCTGATCAGTTGTAACTTTGTTTCTTTGCTTGTGCCTTGCCATAGGTTTTTCATCACTTTTATCTACCCCACCCATATAAGTATTATATTGTTTCCCAACATAAGGCTGCTTAACTTTTAACTCTCTAAATTCCCCATTGACTTTTGTTCTTCTCGTGGCTTCTGAATATCCATTAGCTGTCATCAAATTAGACATGATAGAAACTGTTTTATTATCCCTCCATTGCATTGTTAAAATCTCCCTCTCTCTGACCAAGCGCATGTCACCGCGAGCTGATTTTTTTGTCAAATGATTTTACTTCTTTTAAAGATTTTGGAAAACCTTTTCTATTTTTTTATAATAGTTTCACATCCACCTTTTATGTGGAAGAAGTTCTCCTGCAACACACACGTGATATAGGACAACCTTAAATAACTTTAATGAAATGCCAAAAATTATTATTACTAATTATTCCAATTTGTTACAATAAAAAAAAGTACTGGTAAGAAAAATTAAAGATATATATGATTTGTATGTATGATTGGAAACTCAATACAGAGCATTAAAAGGAAGGAAATTTGACCATCAGAAGCGTTCCCTTGTCAGAAAAGTGTTATGGCCTTTGTATGGCCTTTGTATGGCCTTTGTATGGCCTTTGTATGGCCTTTGTATGGCCTTTGTACACTCTAAAGGAGGACACTCAGGTTATACTCCCAAGTGACCGCTTCATTAAGTCTTTTTCCCGCCTGCGCTGGGAACTGAACCCACTCCACCTTACTTGCGACTTTCAACACTCTTGGTTTCATTCATGCTGAAGTATTTGAAAAAGTAACCATTATGTTGTACATAAATTACTATCCCGAATTCCTTGCCTGTAGCCTGTACACTACAGCCAACGACGCCCTTTCTGCAGTTTCAATGAGTTTCTTAAATGTCCTCATTCTTAACCTTTCACACCCAATAGTTCCAGTAGATCATACACTGAGGCAGACACTAGACCTCTTGCACCTGCCTCTAAAACTATGAATTTTGCTGTGAACCCGTCGTGTCTCAAGCCCGTGACCAGATCATTATGCTTGGTCAATTTGAATGGGTGTTGCTCGTCTAATCTGGATTCAAATGCATTCTTTTAATAAATTTTTTCTTAAAAAGAAGTTTATGTTACTAAGTTTACACAATAATCTACAGCTTAGAAAAATCAGCTCGATTTGTGAGCAAAATTGTTCTGAATAACGCATTCATATCAGATGTCGAGTGGTTGAGATCTTAAAGCAAGGGCTGTAACTAGAAACAAATATTTATGACAGTCCATTGTGCCAGAAGGCTGTGGAAACTGAGAGCTAACAAACAAACAGGGATATTTTGTTGCTGTCAGATGACAGACTCAAATAAAGGCAGCGTATTAAAGCACATGGCTAAAGTATAATATTGATTCTCCCGACAGTCAAATACTACTGTAAATCTTTTGATGTGGGCGACAAATAAAAATATGGGCGTATTCCTGCCGTAAACAATGTGCAAATTGTTTGCTCATGTAAATGTTATTTTTTAAAAATACTTTTATTTAATCTGAAATGAGCAATCTTGTGATGTTTCAAATCTCTGAGTCCTTGGTTCACTATGTTCCAGATTACCTGGCAGCTGACATTTTGCACACGAGATACATTTTAAACTAACAAAATTTGAAGGAACATCAAGTGAGCTGTCCCGGGCTCGCGATAAGAAAATTAATATTAACATTTGTACACGATTACAGATTTGACAGGAACACAGAGCTTGATGACGTTGTTAACATAAATTGTCAACAGGACTACATAACTTGATGTCGCTGTACGCAATAATTGTGAACACTGTTATAGCTGTGTTGAAATTCGTAGCGTCGGGAGCAACTGTCCAATCTATCCCATGATGACAGTTCACACAGACCAATTTCTTTAACTTTCCATCTAGGTAAAATATTAGAAACCGTAGAAAATAAAGATTAAAGTTTTATTTGGAAAAGAATAATTTATATAGTCAAACTTAGTCAGGATTTAGGACGAACAGGCACTATGGATCAAATAATTAAAATGGAACATGAAGTATCAAGATTTCAAAAGAAAGAAAAAAATTGTGATAGTATTCTTAGATATAGCTAGGGCTCATGATGAATGCTGGAGACGTGCTGTCTTTAAAATGAAGAAGATAGGAGTAACCGGTAAAATAAATAATTATTTAGAGAATTTTCTACAAGATAGATATTTCACTGTTCAGGTAAACAATGACAGATCAGAACCGTATGAACAACAAAATAGAATACCCCAAGGATCAGTAATGTCTCCTTCAATTTTTACAATAATGGTAATGATTTAGGTAAAGAATGTAATGTTATAAAAATAAATTGTCACGGTTTGCAGATGATGTTGATATATGGAGAACTGGGTAACATCTGTAAAAATTATGTAAGGATAAACATAAGCAAATAAATAAAGTATGTAAATGGATGACAAAATGGGGATTTCAGCTGAATACAAATAAAACAATGTTAATGTTCTTCAGGAAAGGGAAGGTTGTTAAAAATAAAATTACACTTGTATAGACATAAATATCCAGTGGCAAAACATTAATACAGTGCAAACCACTCGAGATCTAGGAATGACATTGGACCAACAGCTAAACTGGAATAAACATACAGATAAACTAGTGGAGTCTTGCAGAGAATTGACTAACTTGTTAAGATATTTGAAAGGTAATGAATGGGGTGCAAGCACTAAGACAATGCTCACGTTTTATAAATCTTTTATTTGAGGAAAAATAGATTATGGAAGTATAATATATGACTCTGCTGCACATAGTAACAAGATTAAACTGGACAGAATTCGGATCAAGCTTTACGTACATAAGCAGTTGCAATTAGAACAACATCAACGGGGGCTCTAGAGGTGGCTTCAGGAATTCTACGCTTGGAGTTACGGAGAAAGGAGTTAAGACTACATTACATGAACAAAGTTATGTTAGATAAATCTCACCCAGCACATACAGTTTTTACCAAATGTCAACTAGCAACTCAGATCAATCCAACGAATACCACTAGATACCCTACAGGATGGAGGTGTATGAAGGAAATTGTCCACCTGGGTACTTTAATTGCACTAATTAATAACAGTTGTGAATACAAGCCAGTGATTCCACCCTGGAAGATCAAGAAACCAGACACGGACTACCACCTAGCAGAAATACCTAAGAAAACAAATAATATAGAAAATATTAAAAACACAGCCAAAAAGTATAGACAACAAACATCAAAGGACAGCATTACTGTATACACAGATGGATCCAACGGAGAGGATGGCAAATTGGGGATAAGAATATATATTCCAACATAGAAAATGGCAAAAGATTATAGTTGTAACGGGTGCGGGTTCCTTCAATTATGTTTGTTGGTTGAATATTAAGATCACTCTCTTGACTTGTTTAATGTTTGTTATTTTTGTTGGTTAGCTCTGACCATAAAGAAAGTCCCTTCGACGTTCTGATTTGCATATTTACAATAATTGATCCTTCTTGTGAGAGAGTTATCGTGCTGAGAAATATAAACATTAAACAGCTGTGGAACCAAACCCGTAACGTAATGAAAATATCAAGCCTTCAGTTTGAGTCCACATGTATTGACGTTTCACATAGATAATATCCAACATTCACAAACTTCATATACAGTTCAGCACAATGATAAATTTCAAGCAATACAAATAAGTACCCGTCCGTGTCAAAATAATATGTCAGATAAACATCATGGCTGTATACATGCGCTGCTGTAATCAGACAGCCAGAAATGAGCGCATGAGTTCTCGACAGCTACAAATGAATTTTAATTCGATTCTCCTTCCATCATTTAGTTTACATAATAAATCTCATACTTCATACTATTATCAGAACTGACCCTGAGTTCTATATTGAATTCATACTTATGGCTATATAATAAGGCCTCTCATTGGAAGGAATGCAAGACACGACTTCTCTGCTCGACGGATAGCATAAAAGGGGTAACGTAACCAAGTCACCAAGCGTGACCTTCCCAACGCGAACACGTCATAATCTTAGCATATATTTCGCGTTCAGTAGTCCGTAAAATATCGACATATTCTATTAATGTTATTGACCCCAAACGTTGCGCACTGCTAACCCCAGCAGACGCCGTCATTTAAAATAACACCGTAACAGATTTCCTGTCCGACGGGGGAAAAAAATCTATTAGATAGATTTTTTTTCTTGAACAATATTAATATTAAATTTAACAAAACCCGACGTATGGCCTACGATGTTCTATCTAGAACAGTGTCGCGGTCATGTCAGTAATATTTTATGATAAAATAAACGTCATATCATACATATAACTTATTAAATAAAGAAATGTCACTGTCATTAATTAATTAACAAATTAATTTGATGTATGTATAGACTAACTACTAATGTGAGGTGTTATTAAAATTATTCTAACTAATTAAAATTAAAATAATTAATTATAATATGTACGTATGGTACTAACTAATTAATATCTAATTAAAGAAAATGAGAAATAGTATCAGAGAAAAAAAAATAAAAATTGAGAAGTATGGACAATTAAAACTAAATATTGAAGTATACATTAAATTAGTAATGTGTGTGAAAATGAAGTATAAGGATAAATACCTAATTAAATTAACGCAATCAGAAAGAAGAGAACAGAAAAAATTCATACATTTTAAGTATACCTATGAAATATCATCATCTAATATCTATCACCTTAATGATTAAATTATTTAACATGTTTAATTGGTGTGATATTTTTTTTTCTTCATCTTTTCTTCTGTATATTTTATTTTTTAAATTTCATCACACTTCAACTTTATTGTATTCTATATTAATTTAATAACTAGCAAATTTAACAATATTGGACATGAAGATCCAATCGTTGTTACATCCTATTGACTTGTATGAAAGTTCTTTAAGAAACAAAGTTCATCTTATCCAATTCTGATATGATGATCCAACCGTCGTTAATTCCTTTATTGAAAGGGTGGGCGAGATGATGATGATGATTATATTATTGTGATGTGTGATCACTCTCTTGCTACACTCGCACCGACCCGAACAACAATAAAACTCTTGATTCTAGAGGCAGGGGCTATATTTATTTTTACAGCCCATTCAGTGACAAAGCAAACATTAAACAAATAAACTAGCGAACAGAGCAAAACGAAACTAAACAAAACTAAACAGAACAAAACACCCAACAGTGCCCGATGCTAATCATGTCTTTGTGTTCTTCTGTGTGGGTACACAGCGCGCCTCGTTTCGTCCTCTCTTGTCTGGACTGATACTTTAAGAAGGCCCGTCGCTGGTTCGCTATCTCTTTTTATAGGCACTAGGCTAATCACTCAACTACTGCGCGCTACTGGCGTATTAATCTCGGCTACTTAAATAGCACAAGCGATTATCGCTTTAGGAATAGCGAAAACACAAATAAAACCTACAGCTATTTAATATAACACAATTCTACACCACAACTTAATTTAAATGCATTATTATGGCATTTTCATCAATCTTGAATAATTTACATCCAAGCATGCTTCGCGCACATCGAAAATATGGGCGATAAATCTGCCTAGAAACAGGTAGGGGGTGGGCGTCTCCTTTTCGGCCCCATCACACATCTCCCTCCTGATTTTGTTGTCGTCCCGACAACATCACTACCTCCGGCGCTTCTGTCGAAATCTCTTAGATCGTTGGTGCTGCGTTTGATTATTTCTCAGCGGCGATGTTTTGGGCTCAGATTCTGTATTCGGTACAACTCGGCTGGAGACACACTTGGTCGTCATGTCTCCAGTTGTACGTTGCCGGGCTGTCAGCCGCTGTGGTCTTGAAGACTCGCTCACCGGTGCCGCGTCGCTGTCTGCCCGTGACATCTGCCTGTCAGTGCTTGTAGCTGTCGAATCTGTAGGGGGATCGCTTCTGACGTGCTTGACACTCGTTTTGCGTGGACGGTGGCCAACATTCCCCACTATCTGCTTTTGATGAGTCTCCTCATCTGGACACCGATCTGCACTCCCTCCTATCTGCTTAGGACGGGTTTCCTCCCCTAGACAACGGCCAATTCTCTCGGCGCCCTTAGTGTGACAGTTGTCTTGGCCATCTCTTGGCTTGTGCCCTAAAGGCAACCTGGTTGTGACAGTCCGTCTAGGGAAAGAACTCTTTGAGGGACAGGCGGCTATCAAATGTTCTGGGGATTTGCATCCAAAACATCTCTTCGGAAGTGGGCCTTGAGGGCACTTGGCTGCCATGTGGTCTGACAGGTCTCCACAATTGTAGCATCTTATCTTTCTGGGCTTCCTCTGTGCCATGGGTCGCTTCCTGCTTCCTTTGCATTCTTGACCGCCAATGCCGCATACAATGACTGCTTCCATGCCCTGGACCGATGGTTTGCTGTCAAATTCGACTCGTTCATTCTTTGCCAGACTCCGGAATCCCTTTCTGTAGATCTTGGTCTGATGTACGAATACATCAATACCTCCATCATCTGGCGTGATGAACCCCCATCCCCTGCGGACACTATACCACTTGCACATCCCTTTTCGCCTTGTCGGTGCCACTGCTTTTATTGGTGCTGTCAGCTCACAGCTTCCCTTGACGACAGCCTGACTCTCACATACAAGAAGGGCTAGTTGCGGTTCCTGCGGACACACCTCCTCGTCTTGCGTTGGCTGTTCCCGCGGCTGGCATTGTGCTCTCTTTCTCTGCACCTCCTCTTGTGCTGGCGAACTGGACTCTGACATCTGTGCTATCTGGGACTTTAGGAAGGATAACTCTGCTCTGAGTGCCTCCTCCTCCTTCTTGACTTCTGCACTTGCTATCTGGACCAGTGTCTCAGGCTTTTTACTTTCACCATAAACAGCATATTCCCAAGGGAAATTCCTGTTCACCTCACTGACTTGTGGTTGCTCGCTGTAGGCTTTTTTTACAATTTCCAGTAACTTCTCAGGGTTGGCCTTGGCTCCACCATGTATCCGTAACTCTCTAGATACCATTGGTGTAACGTTGTTCCATATCATGTCTAACTTGTCTTCTGCACAAAAAGGCGCCACCTTCCACGCGGCTTCCACATCCTCCACAAACTCTTGCCAAGTGGGTCTCCCCTCTCCACTAAATAACCTTATCTCTGGCTCCTCCACGTACAATATCTTCACAGGCGCATTAGCCATCTTGCTGCAGGAATGCACTGCTGGGTGTTTACACTATTTGTTCGTTTGCTGTTTGCTCAGTGTCACTGTCTGCCTTATCCTGTCGACGACGCCAATTGTGAAAGGGTGGGCGAGATGATGATGATGATTATATTATTGTGATGTGTGATCACTCTCTTGCTACACTCGCACCGACCCGAACAACAATAAAACTCTTGATTCTAGAGGCAGGGGCTATATTTATTTTTACAGCCCATTCAGTGACAAAGCAAACATTAAACAAATAAACTAGCGAACAGAGCAAAACGAAACTAAACAAAACTAAACAGAACAAAACACCCAACAGTGCCCGATGCTAATCATGTCTTTGTGTTCTTCTGTGTGGGTACACAGCGCGCCTCGTTTCGTCCTCTCTTGTCTGGACTGATACTTTAAGAAGGCCCGCTGCTGGTTCGCTATCTCTTTTTATAGGCACTAGGCTAATCACTCAACTACTGCGCGCTACTGGCGTATTAATCTCGGCTACTTAAATAGCACAAGCGATTATCGCTTTAGGAATAGCGAAAACACAAATAAAACCTACAGCTATTTAATATAACACAATTCTACACCACAACTTAATTTAAATGCATTATTATGGCATTTTCATCAATCTTGAATAATTTACATCCAAGCATGCTTCGCGCACATCGAAAATATGGGCGATAAATCTGCCTAGAAACAGGTAGGGGGCGGGCGTCTCCTTTTCGGCCCCATCACACTTTATTGAAATTTTGAACGTAATTTGAATAAGTCATTTCAGTTTATGTATCATCACAGTATTTGTCCAGTCTTTATCAGCAATTGTTCCTTTTTAGTACTTTGCAATAGAAATGAGTGATACGCAAAGTCCAAGTGAAGTCCAAATTTTCAACCGATCTGTAAAACTTGATACTTTGATAACAATAGTTTATTTCGAAATTTCCTCATCGAAGTAGGAAGTCCATATGAAGTATTGTATATTCTTACGTAGCATTAATACTGTTCATTGCAAATGTAATGCTTGATTAGTCAGTAAATTTTCTTGAAATACTAATAGTCATTCAGAATCCGTAGGATGTCTTGATAAAGTATCGGCCATTATGTTCTCAGTTCCTGGTATAGATTCTATTTCGAAATCATAGGGTTGCAGCGCAATTGCAAATCGTGCAAGCTTTGGACTTTTATGGTTTGAACGCCGCAATGACGCAACAGACTTTTGATCCGTCTGTATTAGAAATGGTGATCCAAGTAGGAACTTTTCAAGTTTGGTAATTGCCCAGATCACTGCCAGTAACTCTCTGTCCACTGTCGAATATTTAGTTTTCATGAGTTTTTAGCTTGCGTGAGATGTATAATACAGGATGAAGGATATCATCGTGATATTGGAGTAGACAAGCCCCGAGTCCGTAATTACTCGCATCTGTACGGAGGACAAACTTTTTAGAAGCATCTGGTAATCTTAGAACTGGTGGGCATGAAAAAATGTTCAAGATACTGCAAAAAGTTCTGTCACATTCGTCTGTCCAATTTATCCTTAACGGCATGTTCTTCTTTAATAAAGATGACAAGACAGCCGTGATAGATGACATGTTAACTTATGCTGTATTGGGCTGAGCATAGTTAATACCAATAACGACATTACTGTTTCTTGTAGGCATGGTAAAAAACAAATAAGACAGAAAACATGTGTACAGATTTGAAGATGTCAAGAAACAAAAATGTTTTTCGAGAAGAAAAAATCAATAAATCAATCTATATTAGGATAGATGATTATGAAAGACCAGAAATGATGACTGACAAGTGCTGAGTCATCAAAGATGTGACGAATAGGGTCAAAGTACCCTGTTATCTGCGTGACGCAGAATCAGGTACTAATTGCAATCTCAAAGAATGGTGTTGAAAATAAGCACCATTGTCAAGCTCGATAATCCTTCGAGCATCTCTATGGTTACGAAATGTAACCAGAGCTTCACCATACCTGTTGTTGGTAGGTGGCAACAGACGCACGAACCTAACGTCTGCAGTATAATTGAAGAAATTGCTAAGTTCCTGCCATGTAGTATCTCGTGGCAGATTGCGCACTAACACGGTGCGAAAATATGCACCTTTACCAATGTAAGTAATATCATTGTCACGAAACTGTGAACAATGACGATATGTATTCCTTGTCGAATTAAATTTCCCCTTCACCATAGACAAAGTATTTTTATTGGATGACGTATCATCTTGACTGTACTTAGGGTGATACCTATCATTACTAAAGGTACTAAGTTTCATAGATGTCTTAGACATCTCTTGGCTGGGCAAAGCAAAAACTTTGCTGTCAGACTTATTTGTCTTAACCTTCTTATCCAAGTTCCTCCTAACCCTAACATTATTTTTCATTTTGTTGGGTTGTGCTGAACTGGTCTTATTACATGGAGTATCCTTAGTATGTTGTACAATAGATCTATCATCCTCATCAGTTTCCGGGATAGTACTCAGAGTGAAGTTGGAAACTGCTGTGCCACATGTATTCATTTTGTTGGCACGAAGTGTAGCCATCGCAACAACAGCGTTAGCGTTGCTAAAAGATTGCAATTTTTTTTTCTCCCATTCATTAATTTCTTTAAGAGTGCAATCCTTACTGCCGTGGATGCGTCCTACTGTAAGATCAGCTGATGGATTCTGTAACATGCACACCTTGACATTACCTGTAAAAAAATGGTGTGCTAACATATACTATGGCAGTGGGGTAGTACTCAATAGTACCCCCGAAGGTCATACACCTGATGTGTTCCCCTGTAGCATAACTGGGGTGAACGAGTGACTGTCGGACTCCGATAGTGGTTGATCCCGTATCCCTTAAAACTGAGACCACAGTACCATTTACTAATCCTCTATTGAACATCAGGGTGCCTGTGCCGTCGTTCGCCGAAAGACCAACTGCTGTATGAAGGTGTCCACAATTCAGCACAGTTTCTTTGGCCTTCTGAAAAATAGCATTACAATCTTGGCAACTATTTGCCACATTAAAGTTAACAGCACAACATGAAGACGAAGATTGTGACTGATTATTATTATCAGAAACACTAGGGGTCATACCATCCGTGAGTGCCGCCCCTGCATTGTGATCAAACTGTGATGGTCTACGTGACTGAGACCGATGACGAGAATAATCATTTGAATTATCCCGTTGTCCCCTATTGTAACTGTTATCTCGATATCTCGAGCTATGATTATTATCATTCCAATTGCTGTTATTATTGTGGTTATTTGATCTATTATAATTAGTGTTATGTTGACTGTTGTTGTAGCTTGACTGAGGTGAATAATTCATATTCCGTGATCTTCCTCTGTTCAAATCATTTTTATTGTTGAAATTATTATTATTATGTCCTTTCTGAAAATTAACATTGTAATTTCCCTTGAACCTACTTCTGTCTACGCTGTGGGTTCTTGGTTTGTTATGGTTGTAGTATGCCATATTGGAAGCCACAGGTAGAGGTTCTCTTATCGAAGAGTTAGAAATGTTCGCATTCGGATGCGCAGTACAATAGTTCAATGAAAATTTTTCTAACTCTTCAATGGTAGCTGGCTTTCGTTCTTGCAAATGTGCAAAGAACGGTGGGCCGACAGAGGATAATACCTTATCACGTAGCAACAAATCAACTAATTTGTCATATGATTTGTTGACATCTGCCAGTTCAAGCCATCTGTTAAATGTATTGCGTATGTTCGCAATAAACCCTGCAAAGTCTTTAGGAGATTCAGGTAGGATATTTTTAAATTTTAACCTACAATTTTCTTCGTCCAAATGAAACCTTCGTAAAAGTAAGGTTTTAATAGCATCGTAATTAGTAGCTATTGCTGGGTCAGCACTCAGAGATGCCGTCAATGGTTCCCCATCTAAAAATTCATTTAACTTAAGTACCCATGCATCCTTAGGCAAGTGATTTGTTTTGCACGTCTGTTCAAATCTTGATAAAAATGATAATAAATCGTCGAAATTTAATTTAAAATGGGGTAATTTGAAGTTGTAAAAATGTTTGTTTTGGTTGGATGACGATCCATTTTGAGTGTTATCATTCTGGTTTGTAGCAGCACTTTGTGCCTGAAATCTTGCTGTTTCATTCTGAAGACGTGCTAATTCTAATTCGTCTTTCCTTTTATTTTCTTCTTCTTGTCGACGTTCTTCACTTTCCTGTCTAGCAATCTCTCTTTGCCTATTTTCTTTTTCAATTTCTTTCATTTCCTGTTCTGCTAATTCTGCTTTATATTTAGCAAGTTCTGCTTCTGCAAACTGACGAAGTTCCTGTGATTTGTAACCATAATCTTTTCCAATTTTAACAAAATGGTCTAACGTAAGCATCTTGACGTTAATATTGTAAGAAATTACAGATCTATAATAGTCAACAATAGAATCTATGTAATTATTTGTACATACTCAACGTATGAACACTCAGTAACCAACTATAATATCCTCTTAATAATTGTTGTAAGTTCAACAACTATTCAATATTTTATACTAATATTATATGTAATCAATAATATATATCATAAATAGTTATGATATTTATTTATTTAGGATGCCGAATTTATATCATGCACCTAATATCACGATTAAATAATTATGGGCATTATTCCTCCTTAATTATATTAATCAATTAAAGATATGTGCTAAGTCAATAATATAGTACTATGAAAGTGTACAAATTACTATATTATATATATAGTTTTTCAATTCAACACATATCCATTGTGTGAATACAAGAAAATAATTCAATAAATTATTTTAATTTAATATTTACTTGTAATTATCAAGTTATGACTTTATGCCTTATTCATCATCTATAAAATGCTTTATTAAAGTCTTGGACTACTACTGCAGCTTTATAATATAGATTAAGTCCATATCATTTTCAGAAAAATTTAATTAAATCAATTTAATATCTTATTATTGATCAAATTATCATACTATAAACATATTATTAATGTATGAAATACACAGAAACAATACAATTCATCAAACAAGGTTTTACAAAACAGTATCACATCACAAAGTTACAATTTCAGACTAAAAATGAATATACCAAAACAAGCAGAATAATCGGAAGTAAAAAGGTCAAGGTTGAAATCAAATTCAGAATAAACCTGCGTACACAAAAAATGGTGACATAACAGTGGACTCATTAACGGTTATTACATTAGAAATAAAACATAGCAAGGTCAGAATAACACTATAGATTACGAACATTATTTTACAAAACTGAATAAAATAACAACTGAATACAATTTAGAATACACCAGTTATTAACACGACTTCACAGCTAAAACACTGAAGTCAAATGATTACAAATGCAGACGAAGAGTCCAATCGGTTCGATAGGGTTCTCTGCAAAAATGTAAATATTTAACAGCCTTAAAGAACATTCAGAATCAATATCGGCATCCTCGGAGCCATATTATTGATTCCGAATCGCCGCACCAACCTCCCACTACATGTAAAAAGACAGAAACAACATTTAACATTTAGCATGGTAAAAATGAACATGGCGTGAAGTCGGACAAATAGGACGAACTATTGTAACGTTCAAATAAGTTACTTATCTTTTTAGCAGCAATTCAGTACATTATCTGCTTCGCCAACAGACTCGTAAGTTTGTTTGTAATAAGGAAGACGCTAGCAATTCGTTTCCTTCGTTGTTTGAGAGCTGCAAACATATTTCTGAAGGGCATTGATTGTCGCCGGCATTGCAAACGATTCATACCGTTACCAAGGGCGTGACGTCAACGGTGTTTCTTATAACAATGTCCATTTCGGCTCGTAAGGAAAAATGTTCTAATCTTGAGGTTCGCTCTTTTGAAAACTTTCAAGACCACTACTGGCCTACCAGTTGTAACGGGTGCGGGTTCCTTCAATTATGTTTGTTGGTTGAATATTAAGATCACTCTCTTGACTTGTTTAATGTTTGTTATTTTTGTTGGTTAGCTCTGACCATAAAGAAAGTCCCTTCGACGTTCTGATTTGCATATTTACAATAATTGATCCTTCTTGTGAGAGAGTTATCGTGCTGAGAAATATAAACATTAAACAGCTGTGGAACCAAACCCGTAACGTAATGAAGATATCAAGCCTTCAGTTTGAGTCCACATGTATTGACGTTTCACATAGATAATATCCAACATTCACAAACTTCATATACAGTTCAGCATAATGATAAATTCCAAGCAATACAAGTAAGTACCCGTCCGTGTCAAAATAATATGTCAGATGAACATCATGGCTGTATACATGCGCTGCTGTAATCAGACAGCCAGAAATGAGCGCATGAGTTCTCGACAGCTACAAATGAATCTTAATTCGATTCTCCTTCCATCATTTAGTTTACATAATAAATCTCATACTTCATACTATTATCCGAACTGACCCTGAGTTCTATATTGAATTCATACTTATGGCTATATAATAAGGCCTCTCATTGGAAGGAATACAAGACACGACTTCTCTGCTCGACGGATAGCATAAAAGGGGTAACGTAACCAAGTCACCAAGCGTGACCTTCCCAACGCGAACACGTCATAATCTTAGCATATATTTCGCATTCAGTAGTCCGTAAAATATCGACATATTCTATTAATGTTATTGACCCCAAATGTTGCGCACTGCTAACCCCAGCAGACGCCGTCATTTAAAATAACACCGTAACAATAGTATCAAGGAATTTCATCCATTTTCACTGTAGAGATGGTGGCAATACTAAGAGCACTAGAAATATTCTCTAATAACTCTCCCAAGAAACTAACAATTTTGACAGACTCTCTTTCAACAATTCAAGCACTTACAAACGTACGAGAATGTAGCAGACCTGATTTAGCAGATGATATATTTCTGGCTACTACATACTTATATTCCAGAGGATGTTCATTCTTAATAGATTGGATACCTTCACATGTTGGCATAGAGAAAAATTAAAAGGCAGATAAAAAGCCAAGAAATGTAGATCTTATTAAAATCTAATAAATGTAGGGATGAGTAAATCAGAGAATAAGAGCTTTATTAAAGATTTAATAACAGATGAATGGAAAGCAGAGTGGGATAAAAATCTGAAAGGAAGATATGAGTATAAGATGTTCAAGGCTCCAACAAGAAAATGTCAGATATCTAGGGAATTGAAAATTTTCAGTAATAAGAAACTTCTCAGACTACAGCTGGGAAAAGATTATTTCAGAACAGAAGAACCTTATTGTGCAGGATGTCTTCAAGACAATAATATGGAACAGTTCGAGCTAAGATAGGAAACTCTATACAGAGCGATACAATAGGAGGCAATCTGATCATCAAAAGGGGTCCCCCGTCGATCAAGTGTTTCGGCCCTTTTACTCTCCTTTACACTCTAAGGGGGGCGGGCCCACTTGGGTCATGACTCCCAAGTGTCTCAGCCTCCTGTTGTCTTGTATCAAAAATGAACACATTTCACTTTGGTAGCAACTTTTAAATCCACAACTCCGCCAGCCGTGGAGGCAATTGTGAAAGTAACAAAGAGAAGACAAATTATACCGTTCATTCCGCCGCACACCACGACTAGGGACAGACACTGACACATCAGCGCGAAGCTGACGAGGCTAGCCACTGCGCGCTAGGAACTGAAATTCTGTGCCTAACATCTCTTATAATATATGCCGCGTGTTACCCGTCAGTAACAGCCCTTTCACTAGTACACAAAAAAACTCAACGTATTGTGGACTTAGAAAAAACTCCTGGTGTTTTCTGTACCGCACAGTTTACTGTCCCGACTCCTATAGCCCATTGCGGTTGTTCCACAGCCAGCATGACGCTCAGTGACAGTGGATCAAAGAAGAAGATACCTCTTCACTAAGCCTCTTCAGTGCCCTTGTTCTCGACTGTCCCCTTAGCCCCAACAGTTTCAATAGATCATACACTGATGCAGCCATGAACCCTTTTCCGCCCACCTCAACATCCATGACCCTTGCAGTGAACCCATCGTGTCTCAGATGAGCGGCCAGATCATTATACTTGGCCGCTTTGAACGAATGTTGCTCGTCCTATCTGGATTCAAATGGCACGGTCAGTTCAATCAGTATAACCTGAAGCGATGCTGAAGAATGAAGCACTATATCCGGCCGTCTCCGCGATTTTCTGATACTCCTGGATATGCCCCTCCTTCAGGTAGGTCTACCGCCATCTCCCACTCGTTTGCACAGTCAAGAAAAGATGGTAAACTGCTACCTGGTTTACTCGGTTTGGGGTGTGCCGACTTTCCTGCCCTCAGAAAGTATGCTATTCGCCTTCATCCTTGCCAGGTCTATTGTCACAGCCAGCTCATTTAGCACTTTCTTGTGGCGCCAAGTGTATCGCCCTTGCCCTAATGACACTTTGCACGCTGAGAGCACGTGTTCAAGTGTCTGCCTCCTCTGGCACAGGGGGCACTGCTCATCATCCGACTTTCCCCATCTCACAAGGCTTGTGGCAGACGGCAGCAGGTCATATTGATCTAATAATGAAGCTGAGCCTAAGAGGTGCCATACGCCATATATCATTCTATGTCAATGACCTTTGCAGGGCTCCTTCCCATGTAGTCCATTGGCCTTGTTGGGCCTGCTGCACCGCCTTTAGCACCCTCATATCTCCGGAACTACCATGTCTCTGCGCTCCCTGCTTGATTCCTTGGACCACCAGCGGATGTCTCCATGGCCAAATCCTCGTCTATTCGTCTGAGTGTATCCGATAACCTCCCTTAGTTTGAGCGACTCTTGGGCAGCATCAACAGCTTCTTCCACTTTCCGCTTCCTCCCTGTTTTCAGTGTGGGTTGAATGGACTTAACCACGTCATCTACCAACTCGCGCACCATCATTGTGAGTCTTGCCTTTCCTACTTTGTACTCTTCAACAACTGACCTGAGAGGAAGCACAACCTTTGACTCTTTGCAGTATAATGCTACGTCTGACAGACCTGGTGGTACCCCTAGCCATTGCCTCATGAACTTGTTGATCTTCTGCTCTATAGCTTCCACTGTACTGGTGCTTATTTCATATATAAGCAGTGGCCACAGAAATTTAGGTATCAACATGAACTGGAGGCACCACAATTTGAACTTTCCTAGGAGTCTGCTTTGGTCTATGATCTGTAGTCAGCCATTTCTATTGTCTGTTGCACTGCCTTCGAGTCTTTTAATGAGGCATCGTACACCCTGCCAAGACTTTTAACAAGTTCCTCAATGACAGTAAGGATTATATGACCTCCGCTATTTTCCCTTTCCTGACTGATAGGCTTCTCGACTTCTTAGGTTTGAAGCTCATTCTGCACCAGCTGACTAGTTCATCCAGGCGTGCTAACATTCTCCGGGCTTGGTGTTCATCTGATGTCAAAACTATTGTGTCATCCATGAATGCTTTGAGCGTTGGCATGTGACACATTTCACTGAGCTTTGGACCTATTGCCACTCCTTCAGCCGCATTGAGGATTACCTGCATAGCCAACACGAATAGTATCTGAGAGATGGTACATCCCAATGCAATTCCAACTTGAAGGTCAATCCACTTCGTTGTGTACTCTCTGGTTGAAAATCTGACAGAGAACCCTGCGAAATACAGCTTCAGCATTGCTGTAATTTCTTGTGGAACATGATACATTTCTAGGGCCTTCCACAACATCTGGTGTGGAACGGATCCATAAGCATTTGCTAGATCCAACCAGATTACATGGAGATTTGTTCTGTCAGACCTTGCCTTTTGGATTGTTTCCCAGATCATTGTGGCATGCTCTAGACACCCTAGTGTATCTGGGATACCTCCTTTCTGGATGATAGTGTCAATGTAACCATTTTCCAGGAGGTATGTGGTGGGCCTTCTCGCTATCACTGAGAAGAATATCTTCCCTTCCACATTAAATAGTGAGATTAGCCTGAATTGACTGATGTCTGTGGAATTTTGTTCATTCGGGATGTAAGCTCCGTTCGCCTTTCTCCATTTTTTGCTTATAAGTTGGGTTTTCCACGCACTTTTTAGCAAATGGAGCAGTCGTGTGAGCACTTCAGGGCATCTCTTATACACAACATATGGGATACCATTAGGACCTGGAGCTGACTTGCACCGTGATTTCTGGACAATGCTTTCTATTTCTTGCACCGTTGGGGGCTTGGTGTTGAATTCAGCTCCTGGCTTACTTGGCCATCTAAGGCCTGCCATGTAAGAACATCATCAGATATTCACCTTCCCAATCACTATATATTAACTTTTGTTCTTGTTAAATACAATTTGACTATATTACCAGTTTCCTAGGTCTGTCTATTCTTACACCTCTTCTATATTTATAAATAAATCAGATGCCTGCAAATAATATAAAATTGGGATTTTCATTTGTTAATACCTCTTACATTTTAGCAAGCAGGTCAACTTGAATATTCTCAGCACAGCCAGGAGTCAATCCACAGTGCTGAGAATATTCAAGTTGATCTGCCTGATGATGATCTCACACACTTCTTTGACGGGAAAAGAGATGCAGTCAAGTCTCCACCTGCCAGTGCAAAAGGACTTTGGGAACAGCTGGACGAAGCCTTGGTAAAAGAGTTGGATAACAGCCTGAAGCAGATAACTTTGGAAAAGAAGCTGGAAATCTTCGGCGTCATAATATATCTTCACTGTCGCAAAGTGTTTGGAGTCAGGGAGGCAAAAGAAAGTAACCCACCACAAAAAAGTAGAAGACAAATTAGAAAAAAAAAGAGATCAGGAAACAGAAGAAGCATACCCGAAAACAGTTCAAGAACGCTGTAACCGCAGAGAAGAAAGGCTTACGACAGGTTTGGGAGCACTTGAAAGGCCAACATAATGCCCTTTGTAGAGCAGAAAGGTTGTGCAGGAAGAGAAGGAAAACACGGAGGGATAGGGAAAGATTCTTCAGGGAGCCCCTCAAGTTCGGCAAAGTACTGTTTGAGCAGCCACGGTGGGGAACGCTAAACATCAGGAAAGAAGACCCGGAAGAACTCCTTTTAAGGTCATTTTAAGGTGTTCTTCCGGGTCTTCTTTCCTGATGTTTAGCGTTCCCCACCGTGGCTGCTCAAACAGTACTTTGCCGAACTTGAGGGGCTCCCTGAAGAATCTTTCCCTATCCCTCCGTGTTTTCCTTCTCTTCCTGCACAACCTTTCTGCTCTACAAAGGGCATTATGTTGGCCTTTCATGTGCTCCCACACCTGTGGTAAGCCTTCCTTCTCTGCGGTTACAGCGTTCTTGAACTGTTTTCGGGCATGCTTCTTCTGTTTCCTGATCTCTTCTATTCTAATTTGTCTTCTACTTTTTTGTGGTGGGTTACTTTCTTTTGCCTCCCTGACTCCAAAAACTTTGCGACAGTGAAGATATATTATGTCGCCGAAGATTTCCAGCGTCTTCTCCAAAGTTATCTGCTTCAGGTTGTTATCCAACTCTTTTACCAAGGCTTCGGCCAGCTGCTCCCAAAGCCCTTTTGCACTGGCAGGTGGAGACTTGACTGCATCTCTTGTCCCGTCCAAGAAGTGTGTGAGATCATCATCAGGCAGATCAACTTGAATATTCTCAAGAACAAAAGTTAATATATAGTGATTGGGAAGGTGAATATCTGATGATGTTCTTACAAAACACGTAAATGTACGAATTTGTTATGTAAAACCTAACTTGGTCAGTCAGTGCTGGATTGAAAATAATCGTTAGGTAATTGACATTTCAATGTTATTCGAAACCGAACCGGTGAAGCGTTTCAGAAAATATCCGCAATACATTTTAACGGTTCGTTACAACAATTGTCTGAAAATTGTTTCGTTTCGTAGAACAATGTTCACGTTTTGCACATGACCGTGTATGTAACCCTAGAAGGGTTATTTTATTTCTACCAAATTTGTTTAAGACCCGTGTGTTCCCGGGACATTGTGAGGAGACAAAGAAAGAATAAGCATGTCGTAAAGGACGACTAATATGAGGTTGTGTATGGGGCTGGCAACATCATCGTGTAAAACATAGTGTCACAGAGACCACCGCCACAAAAGTGTGGCATAGGCTTCCTTAAAGACGCTACCTGCAAAGTGGACTTCGTGTACCAGAATGAAAGAAAAAAGTAGTGGATGAAGCTGTTAACCTCATCACGTAAAACTAATTGCTACAGAAACGACTAAGCAAACAAACGATTTGGTGCAAGCGTCCTTCAAGGGGAGATGTACAGCAGAAGGTCAATGAACCCCAAGAAGCGAAAATGAAAAGTGAAGAAGCTAATATTTAACACAATAAATAGAATGGCAATAGTGTATGCTGTCTGAGAAAGTCACAATAGGACAGAGCTGAGGACTGATGTGTGTAAATTATTTCTGAACGAACAGCAGACAAGTCTACTACAATGATTAGGCTTGCATGAAGAAGATAAACATGTGCCTATATATATATTTATTTATTTATTTTTTTCTTAACCAGCGGCACTTGGGCTTTCAGCCCTTCGGCCCAATGACATGTCATTGCGAGGCTGGGGAGCCTGTGGACTTTCCTTCCAACCCATCCACAGAGGGTTTATCTCAGGAGCCGTTCAGGTTATTCAGTCAAAATCCCGGTCGATGACACTACTTCAAATGCCCACGCCCGGGCTTGAACCTTGAACACCTGATCGCCAGCGCACCGTGGTAACCACTACACCAGCGCGGCTCCCGTATATATATATATATATATATATATATATATATATATATATATATATATATATATATATATATATATATATATATATATATATATACTGAAGCACATTAAAAACGCACCACTATTATATATACTGATGCCGAGAAGCTGGGAAAAAAAAGTGTGGGAATGGATTTTCCCCGTGTTTGTCATGAAGTAGAGAGCGAATGGCTGCTGGAATGGAAAGTGCATGATTCAACCCACGGGTTTGTGTACAGACTACATGAAAACAATGAAAGTTACACGTGCAACACGATTCCCAACAGCTATTACCCTGAAAATGTGTACGCGTTGGGGCAGTATACTCGGTATATAAAGGTCGTTGAGATAAAACACCCAGTACATGTGCTTGAAATGCCACGACTATCTGATAACGACCACCAACGAGCCATTGGTATGTTGGAGACCGGAATGAGCTCGCGGGCCATTGCCAGAAGGATGAATTGCCACCACAGCACTATGGTACGTCTCAATGAACGTTGCGGAACCACTGGCAGTGCCCGGGATAGACTTCGGAGTGGCCAACCACGAGTTACCATCCCTGCGCAAGATCGTCATATTGTGCGGAGTCACCTAAGGAATCGTTCTCTCCCGGCAAGTCAAACAGCAAGAGCAATAGTGGGTAGACGTGGGCAAGTCTCTCGAATGACAGTCATACGACGACTCAGAGATACAGGCCTTACTGCAAGACGACCTTATGTTGGGCCAAAGGTGACTCACAGACATCGACAGCATCGCCTGCAATGGGCAGAGCAACATGTCAAATGGACTAGACTACAGTGGGACGCTGTCCTATTCAGAGACGAGAATAGATTCAACATATCCTTTGCTGATGGACGTATGCGGATTTGGCGACGGGGTGGAAAGCGCTTTGCAGATTGCTGTGTTCGTCAGCACAACCGAATTGGAGGTGGTAGTATTCACATTTGGGGAGGTTTCAGTTTTCACCATCGCTTGCCTCTTCACGTCTTCCGTGGAAATGTTAATGCTGTGACATTCTTCCCTTGCGGAGCTGCAGATACATTTTTTTATTGGTTGATTTTTGATTTCTCCCTTGCCTGCACAGAATGCAATGAATTTCATAACAATCAAATGTACAAATTAATGACCAGCATGGATTCATAGGAAAATGAATAAAGATTCCAAATATGTAAACTTGTAAACACTTATATTTACATTTCACACTCTGTTCCTGGATTATACAGGTGGTGCGTCTTTAATGTGCTTCAGTATATATATATATATATATATATATATATATATATATATATATATATATATATATATATATATATATATATATATATATATATATATATGGTTCCAAAGGTTGTTATTGCCGGGAGTTGTAGTGAGGATAAGCTCTCACTGCAGATAAAATACTTCTATGGCACGCGCCTCAAACAGCCTCTGACAACCAAGTCCAGCTCCCGGCCTTCACGTGTGGCTCAATTTGAGCCCGGCGGAACTGTTTCCACTGACGGGAGAAGGGGCAAGGCGAGCGACTGGCGCCTTAAAACCAGCAGCTTCGGGCAGATAGGGCTCGTGATCCTTGGTTGGTAGCTTATCTAAGAGAAGGAACTCTGAATTCAAACCACCGCTGCCTTGCGGGAATATCCATTTATGGAATTGGCTTCGGGAGTAAACCCTGAGGATAAATCCGGAGTCGGAGTCCCTAAGGCAGTCTAATGTCGATTCGACATTATTCTGGCAACTCCTGCGACATGGCTGGTACCAAACTGTATCGGCTACTGCCGTTCCTTTGGATCTACCGGCTGTGTGGAGAGGGGGAACATGCTGCATGGGCAACAGCTTGATCTCCATATAACTGTGCCCAAGCTCGCGCCCTGGAGAGGACACTCCAGCTTCACCCTATAGGTGTCGGCAAAACACGGGAAGTAGCAGTTACCGGTTATAAGCTTTTGCCCAATTGGCGTAGGGCATGGCGCCAGGGGCTACTTCCGACAGTGGGAGAGGTTCTAGGATCTCACTGGACAGCTACCGCCCGCTTCAAGCTGGGCAGCCCCTAGTCAATAAGGTGTTGTCCCGCCACTGTCTGCTTTCCCCATTGGGTGCATGGGGATTAGGGTCAAACCCGAACTGTGGACAGAAAATTTTGCACCAAGCAATTATCGAAAAAATAGAAATAAGCAAACTCTCAGATTGGGATGCTGGAACGTCCGGACTATGTTGACTGGACTATCCGAAAACCTACAGGATGTAAACGATGTAAGGAAGACAGCCATAATTAATGATGAGCTTAAACGACTTCAGGTGGATATAGCTGCACTTCAGGAAACGCGCCTGGCGGGCTCTGGAACGGTGAGCGAGAAGGACTACACATTTTATTGGCAAGGGAAAGATCTTAATAAAGCTAGAGAACACGGAGTAGGTTTTGCGGTCAAAAAATCGCTAACTAAAATGGTTGAACCAGACGAGAATGGATCAGAACGCCTGTTAACGCTCCGCCTGCAAACTAGCACAGGTCCCATCACCCTTGTCAGTGTGTATGCTCCTACTCTGTACTCTGCCTCAGAAGCTAAAGATGAGTTCTACGAGAATCTAACAGCAATTATCAAAAGCATACCTAGGCAAAAACAGCTTGTTCTCCTTGGTGACTTTAACGCTAGAGTGGGTGCCGATAATGTTTCATGGCCTTCATGTCTGGGCAGGTTTGGTATTGGCAAGATGAATGAAAATGGACAACGGCTCTTAGAGTTGGGCGTCCACCATGACCTCTGCGTGACCAACACCTACTTTCAGACAAAACCCCAGCATAAGGTGTCATGGAGACACCCACGATCCAAGCACTGGCACCAACTTGACCTGATTCTCGTCAGAAGGCCACTCCTCAGGTCTGTGCTCTCCACGCGCTCGTACCATAGTGCAGACTGTGATACAGATCACTCCTTGGTTTGCTGCAAAATCAGAGCACAACCAAGAAAACTCTATCGTGTCAGACATGAAGGGAAACCACGCATTGATACCAGCAAGATGTCAGACCCTTTCATGATCGCTCAATTCACTGCGACCTTCGAGAAAGTGCTCAGTAGCCCTCAGCATGGTGATACTATTACAGAGAACTGGGAGCATCTACGGAACACCATTCAAAGTACTGCACTTGCCACCTTTGGTAAGAAAACAGCCAAGTCAAATGACTGGTTTGATGCTTCATCAGATGTGATGGCACCTGTCATTGAAGCTAAGCGCAGTGCTATGAATGAATACAAACGTTCACCGAGTGCCAGAACCCTACAGATCCTGAGGGCTACGAGAAGCAAAGTTCAATAACTGCTCGACGCTGTGCAAATGACTACTGGCTCCAGCTCAGTGAGAGCATCCAGATCGCAGCGCAAACAGGCAACATTAGACAAATGTATGACGGTATAAAGAAAGCACTTGGCCCCCATAAAAGTAAGACGGCACCGCTAAAAACCATCAGCGGAGAGAAGCTAACCGATAAGGGTAAGCAGATGGAGAGGTGGGTCGAGCACTACTCTGAGCTTTACGCTAGAGACAATACCGTTACGCCTGCAGCCCTTGATGGTGTCAACAGTCTGCCAACTATGGAGGAGCTGGATGCCGAACCAACATTAGAGGAACTCAGCAAGGCCATTGATAGCTTGGCCTCTGGCAAAGCACCAGGCAGTGATGGGATTCCTCCTGATTTAATCAAATGCTGTAAGAGCACGCTATTACATCCCCTGCATAGGATGCTGTGCCAGTGCTGGGAAGAGACAACTATTCCTCAAGACATGCGAGATGCCAAGATTGTAACACTGTATAAAAATAAAGGAGACAGAAGTGATTGCAATAACTACAGAGGCATCTCTCTTCTTAGTATTGTTGGTAAGGTTTTTGCCAAAGTCATCTTAATGCGACTACACAAGTTAGCTGAGCGCATATATCCAGAGTCACAGTGTGGATTCCGAGCTGGCAGATCAACAACAGACATGATCTTCTCTCTCCGCCAGCTTCAGGAAAAATCAAGAGAGCAGAAAAGACCATTATATATCGCCTTTATAGACCTCACAAAAGCATTCGACCTGGTTAGTAGGGATGGACTCTTTAAAATCCTCCTGAAAATAGGCTGCCCTTCTAAAATGCTGGAAATGATAAAGTCATTCCATGACGGCATGAAGGGAACAGTCCAATATGCTGGAAGCACGTCACAGCCCTTTGATATACGAAGTGGCGTTAAACAAGGCTGTGTTCTGGCTCCGACCCTCTTCGGAATCTTCTTTGCCTTACTCTTGAAACATGCATTCAGAGATGCAACTGAAGGAATATGCCTTCACAATAGGTCAGATGGCCGTCTGTTTAATCTTTCAAGGCTGAAGGCAAAAACAAAAATCAGAAGGGTCACTATAAGAGACTTGTTGTTCGCTGATGATGCTGCAGTCGTCACTCAAAGCCAACAGGAGCTTCAGAGCTTGATGAATCGCTTCACTAAAGCATGCAAGGACTTTGGCCTCACAATAAGTCTAAAGAAAACGAATGTGCTGAGTCAGGATGTGGGTGCTGCACCAGTTATCACTATCGATAACTATGAATTGGCAATGGTGCACCACTTCACATACCTAGGGTCTACCATCAATGACAAACTCTCACTGGATACAGAAATCGACAGCCGCATTGGCAAAGCTGCAGCTACCTTTGCCCGCCTCACATCGCGTGTTTGGGGAAACTCTAAACTCACAATGAAGACCAAAGCTGCGGTATATAATGCCTGCGTCACCAGCACACTCCTATATGGCAGCGAGACCTGGACGACCTATGCTAAGCAAGAAAGAAGGCTCAATACCTTCCATTTGCGGTGTCTACGCCGCATCCTCGGCATCTCGTGGAAAGATAAAGTGACAAATGTCGAGGTGTTGTCACGTGCTGGCCTTCAAAGTATGTATACGCTTCTTAGACAACGCAGACTTCGCTGGCTTGGCCATGTTCGCCGCATGGAAGATGGTCGCATCCCAAACGATATCTTCTACGGACAATTAGCAGATGGCAAGAGAACAGTTGGGCGACCACAGCTGAGGTTCAAAGATGTGTGCAAGAGAGATATGAGGGCACTGGACATGGATCCAGCAACATGGGAGGATGAAGCTGCCGATCGCACTAAGTGGCGATGCTATTTACGGCGCCACCTCAGATTGGGCGAAGAGAGGCTCACACAAGAAGCAGAGGAGGGGAGAAAACGTCGAAAGGAGCACCAGGAAAATAAGCAGCTGAGGGCTGTCACCTCAGAGGCGCATTCCCATAGTCAGTTATGACTGAAGGGACTATTATTATTATTATTATTATTATATATGATGCGTTCAGAGCAGCTGTAATGGAGACAACCTTCTGGAAAGAATACGTCACATGATGATGATGATATATATATAATCGGTATTATTCAACATAATCCCCATCAACGTGTACGGCTTTATGCCAGCGCGAAACAAGTGCATGTATTCCTAGCCCGTAACAGATGTTGAGTTGATCATGTAGCCATTTCTTCGCTGCATGAATCACTCCTTCATCATCTTCAAACCTTGTCCTATGGAGTGCATCTTTAAGTGGACCAAATAGATGAAAATCAGAGAATGCCACATCGGGACTATAGGGTAGATGGGGTAGTACAGTCCAACCCAATTTGGTGATTTCTTCCCGTGTTGCCAGACATGTGCGAGGGCGCGCATTGTTGTGAAGGAGAGGCAGGTCAGCTGGATTCTTGTGCGGCCGAACTCTTCTGCGAAAACGTTGATTGAGTTTTTTCAATGTCTTAATGTAAGCTTGCGAATTGATTGTCTCTCCTTTTGGCATAACGTCCACAAGAATTACACCTTCAATGTCCCAAAAGACAATGATCATGACCTTTCCAGCTGAAGGAATTGTCTTGAATTTCTTTCTTCTTGGTGATTGCTGATGATGCCACTCCATTGACTGTCTTTTTGTCTCAGGTTCAAAATGATGTGCCCAGGTTTCGTCACCTGTAACGATCTTAGCCAAAAAGTTCTCTCCATCAGCATTGAAACGCTCCAACAATTCAGAAGAAACTGCTTTCCTTTGCAATCGTTGGTCATTTGTGAGATTTCGAGGAACCCATCTTGCGCAAACTTTAGAAAATCCGAGAGTTTTTATAACTGCATTTGCACTACCAATGCTGACTGACAGCTGTAAGGCCAATTGTTGAGTAGTGATTCGCCTATCAGTAAGAATAATGCCCTCAGCGCATTTCAACATTTCTGCGTTGGTGGCTGTGGCAGGACGTCCACAGCGCGGCCGATCAAGCAGCTCCGTATCTCCACTTCTTGATTCTTTGATTCTCTGAACCCAGTGACTGACTGTACTCCTGTCGACTGCAAAACTTCCATACACATCACATAGATGCTTGTGAATATTGACAACAGTTTCCTTCTCTGCAACGAGAAATTCTATCACAATTCGCTGTTTATAACGCAAGTTGCTAACACGCTTCATTTCAACGGTTTAGGGCAGCCGTATTATTTGACCGGTTGCAGTGCAATGTGGTGCACACAATTCTCACATGCCATATGTGAAGTGTGCAAAATTTCATGCTTCTATCTTCATTATTAGCTGAGAAAAACGATTTGGTGCATTACTTTCTGATCGCCCCTTGTATATGTATATATAAAATAGCCCCTTCAGTCATAACTGACTATAGGAAAGCGAAACCGAGGTGATAGCCCTCAGCTGCTTTTGTTTCTGGTGTTCCTTTCGGTGTGTTATTTTCTCTTCTGCTTGTTGAGAGAACTTTCTTTCGCCAAATTTTAAGTACCGCCGTGGGGTACATCGCCACTTGGTGCGATCGGCAGCTTCTTTCTCCCATGTTACTGTATTTATATCCAGTGCCTTTATGTTTCTCTTGCACACATCTTTGAACCTCAGATGCAGTCGTCCGGCTGTTCTTTTGCCATCTGCAGTTGTTCGTAGAAGATATCTTTATGGTTATCTGTACTATTTGTGACGAAATCAGTGGTGCATTTTTTATAACTCTCATTCCCTCCGGCAGTATCTCTACATTTCTTAATTTTTCTCACTCATCGTCCTATTATTTGGCATATTTTATGCCCTATTTTTTACTGTGACCACTCCCCAGACGTATTTATGTTCCGCCAGGTAAACTATGGTATTATCGTAACAATACCTGGTCATTATCACCGGTCAGCGGTAATACGTTTATCTCTTTGAGTCGCCGGCCTCCTTTGATGGGAGACAATCCTCGTTTGACACAATATCGTCTCGTACGAGGATGAATAGAATATCGTATTGTCCGTCTGAGAAATCAGTCTAGGGGATTCCCACACACAGGCGATAATGAGATAATCGTTTCCGCTGGGCCCGTCTCGGTATCAATATTACCGATAAGCTGTCTTGGGAAGACAATATTTGAAGGTAGCATCTGGACAACAAATAAGTTCCCAGATTTGGTTGTGAGTTGGTGGAAATATTACCGCATTATTTGAAAGAGGTCACGCGATGCAACTATAAAATGTAATATTTTAAACAAGTGGGGGATATTTTGAATTAAAACACCCCAACCCAGTGCTAAAGCGCTTACCATTGGTTTGATTTGAGAAGCCGGAATAAACAAGGAATCTCATTGGAAAATTCGGCGGAAGTACCATCCGAGATTTCAACTGGAAACTGAGAATTTATGATAGTGGAAGCGGAGTCACAGATCAGACTGCATTGCGAAATGAGCAAACCCCCAGAAGCCAGTGAGACATCGGACTTAGAATTCCATAATTATAAGTGACACATCAAGTATTTGGGCAACTTTGGAACTAACAAGTAAACCCGCGTATTTAAATACAAGACTGGAAACGTAAGGGACCAGAACTTTAAATATCAAGACTGGAAATCTAGGAATTGGATCACGCGTCATAAGAGAATGTTTAGAGATCAGAACACCCGTCATAAGAGGAATCAAAATATTTCCAGACCAAGTGATTCAAATAACACACGTCCTAAGAGGAATTTCTCAGGCCAACTGATTCGAGCGCATATAACCTAAATTGGTGATAATATAATTAAATTAGAAAAAGTAACTCAAAATTTAACAGTTAAAAATTTAACAAGTCAAATGAGTACAATTTCATAATTTATCACGTACATCTATATATCCTTGTAATGAGAAATGGGTGTTGGAAGATGGTAAAATGTATGATTATTTATATTTACAAAGTAAAATAAATAATAGTAAAAAGTCTTGGATGTATCTTCCAATGAAATTATAAAGTCTGTCACAGTAGTTTTGGTATCTCTTGCTATCTAGTCTCTAGCATTTCTCATCACTGACTATCGCTTTTGAACGCTCACAGTGTTTGTAGGATTGAGTACACGTAAACTCAACTTGCATTACGTCACGATGTTTCTGAGACATACTGGTAATCAAGAAGACTTTCCTTCAGCCGGCCCTATAACTACGGGGGAATAAGATGTTGAAGGCTCCAGTTAGCAGGATCAAAGGTTCTCAAGTCTTTAGTTGGTACTTGATCACAAACTCGATCAGACACTCGATTAGGAACGATCATAAAGCCTGGAACAAAAGGTAATAGGTGGCAATGGTGTTCCAACAAGCTCACCCACTACTGATGTTCATGAGGCGACCATGTCTTCAGTGTTTGTATATAAATGAATGATTCATGATAGTATGTTACAGAGATAGCATGATAAGATAGTGTCTACTGTGCAGAAGATAACAAAATACATGAATAAATCACATGTTATGACACATGGGTATGATATAATCTTTGCCTTCCACTTATGGATGCCAAGTCACTATGTACTTGCTGGTATGTCGTAAGCTTTAAGGCAAGAACTGGCAATGATATATTTGGCTAAACAATTAATTGTTATTCTTCCTGACAATGCCGGTGGAGGTTATCTCTGGTTAGCGTCACTGGCTTCCTGTATTACCCATTTTATTATGTCTGATACAATCAAATCGTAAAAGAAATCTGAAACAAAATGATATTAGTAACAAATATATCTTTAATAAATCTACATACCCTCCAGGATTAATAAGCGCACGGTGAGGATGTATTTAGTGAAGTATATCTGCCCTGCACGCAGCGTGGAAAACCTTTTTTTGCAGATAGTGTCTTCCAGTCTCTCACTCTGGATTTGATGTGTGTGATTTTAAACGGGCCACTCTGTCCTTATTTTTGCGCGACTCTCCCGTACGAGAAAGCACCATTTTGAGTCCGCTTAGATTTTTGTCAAATCTCTTGGTTTGAGGCGATCTGTGATTCTTATGTACTTGTTTTCTCTTCTTTTCACTACACACTTATATCTTTCCTTCCTTCCTAAGTATCCTTTCATTTCCTCAATAGGAAGCGTTCATTCTGTCCAAGTTTTATCGAACTCCGTTGAGGTATGACTTTATAATACATTTTTAAAGATCATGAGCTAACTATTAGCAGATTTGATGACTATGAAAAATATTAATTATTTTTACAACTACTTACATTTGAATAATATTGTCAACTACCAATTAATGCTGTGGATTTAATAATGACAATAATTTAAGACTTGGCTCGCTCCGCTAGGAGACGACCACAACATGAAATGGTTGACACAGAAAGATAACACTTTCTATAGGAATTCCCTTTTTAATATACTGCACACAGTATAGCCACACACGGCTGAAAACAGTATGGAATACACATGACACTGCCCGAGAAACTTCTCGAATTAATATATCAAATTAATCTCACACATGACAGTATAACAGTACTATACAAACTCAGTACTGAAAATCGCTCACTATGGCGAACCAGAATTACAACAATGGAAAGACCAATCCACTGGCAAATTATACACGATGGCCTGACAATAATATCACTGGACACTAAACCACTGCAGAATTATAATTATTGTGACGTGTAGGGTGTATGTGGGTGGATGTGTAGAAAGCCAGACAAACAACACTTATGCACCGCTCGTCTAGCTCACTGTCTAGGGAATAACTCCAACAGCCTGTATCAATCTCCGAACAATAAATTATATTCACAAATAAGTCACAATGAACGTAGGGCCATTACAAATATAAGATACATCACGAATCCCGAGTATCCACACACACTCTGCTCCTCGGAATAACTACAGCCACAAATAGGCTACTTCATGAATAACTTCTGCAACGTTTACAATACAACTCCGGCCCTCTACTCGCGCCCTATTATAGACATCCACCCTTCTCTTCTCTACGCTCTACGCTGTCTCTTGTCTACTGTCTGCTCTCTACTGACTCAACACACGTCTAAACCAACACACTCCTCTCTCTCTCTCTGACTGCCCCTTTCGAGCGTATTCACTAAAACCCGTGAAACCCTTCCACGCTCCACTGATCTTGATTCACACATCACAAAAGCTAACAGCTTGTCTCAAGCAATGCTCACAACCCTGTAGCTAAATTATTACAATGCACGCATTCCCAGCTCACAACAACTCACATGACTAATAAACTCCCGCTGGAGCATGGGAACATTCACACATGCAAAATACCCTCAAAACACTCCGTGACATCCACCCCTTTCCCCACGTCAAAAACCGAGTCCTATACATCATCAAACCTAAAATACATCATGAAAGTAAACAATGCTTCCATACAAAATACATCAATCCACACTAATAGCATACAAATTATTCTAGCGATAATCACATTCAATATCTTTAAAGTTAAACAAAATTCATTTTCATATCAGAGAAATGCATGCATAATCTACAAACTTTATGTAAAGTCATCAAACTTATACAAATATAATTACAAGTAAACATGCTTTATCATAATCAAAATTCTCTCGTCTGGTATCTTGTTCTATTAGTAACATCAAACTGTTGTAAGGTTAATGTTCAGCTGCTTGGTGACTTGGCAGAATGCAGAAAACTCGTTGCAACCACCTATGACCAATGCCGAAGCATCTGCCCTGAGAAAATTTTTTTTGTCTAAATCAGATAGCAACAAAAGTTGACTAACTTTGCAAAAATATTCTTAAATTTGGTCTAAGTCACTTTAACACTTATTTGTACAGATCACTCTATTAGGCCTTCCCTTCTGAGTTAGTGATGTTAGTTTTCGAGCTCTGTAATTTCAATATTATACTATCAGAAGCCCCTTCTGGCATCATATTAATCTCAGCCTTGGTCATATTCTTCATGGTAGCTGCTTCATTTACGATGACAATATCCATGACTACTACCACAGCTACAAAAATAGCTCTCACCACCATCACTCCATCTATGACGTGCCCTACTGTAAAGATGGTTACTCTCTCTCTTGTCTACCCAGCGGCAATCTCTTCTGAAACTACCTCTGTATATTTCTTCAGCTTTTTTTTCACTATAGCTTGGTCTGCTGGAACAAAATCCTCTGTTTATATTTTGTCCTCTGTACCTGTTTCTAAATCCAATCCGACGTTAATTTGAAAATTACCACAGTTATCATTACTACTCATGCGGCTTCCTCTCAAGTGTCTGGAATCTCTTAAGCCACTGGTTTCTCTTATGTAATGTTTCTCATGTGGCATACGAGCACCACGACCTACTCTGCGATACTTCTCAATCAGTTTTCTGCGCTCTTCTTTCATCCGGTCAGTCTCAGGATATTTGACAGATTCGCCTTCTTCTGGCAAAGTAAAGTTCACCTTTGTTTCATTTACTGCTCTTTTTGGAATATGCATTTTACGTTCACCCAATTCCTTTGCTGAATTAATATGCCGCCCAATGTTAGTTTCTGGTTGACCCAGCTGTTTTGGAAACGATATATCTTCTTGTTGGGGTGAAATTAAATGTAATACTGAAGTATCAGCAACTCGGACATTACCAGATGACATGCTATCTACAGGAATTACCCTAGGTTTTCCTTGCAATTTAGTAGTTCCTCCATAAGTATCGTCTCTATGTTTGTGCTTCCATAGTTTGATATCCTCATCAGTGCACTCTTTGATGCCACGAATATTTCCAAGTATTAGATCAGCGACCGCATTATTACCAAGAACATATGCTTTTACCCTACCCTGCAAGAATGGCGTATCAATATCTATCAACACCAGAGGATAAAACTCTACCTAGCCACCAAAAATGATACACCGAGCAGTTTGACCCAACCAACGAGACCCCTCAATGCACGATCTCCGTACCCCAACTGTCGTACATCCTGCATCCCTCAAGACGGATACAACTTTATGTCCTACGTACCCTGGATGCAAGACTATGTTCCCATCTGTATGAACTGCTGACAAACATGGAAGTGGGTGGCAACAAATCAGAATTGGTGTCTCATCTTTATGAAAAAGTGGTCTGCACCATTCACAACTCTCGTTGTTGAATATATCTAAGACTACCACCGAACTTGCACGTTCAAACTTCCTATTAGGACAATCGAATTGAAGGTGGCCAATCCCATTACATACAAAGCATCTGTACTCCTCACGCTGGCTCTTTTGTGGACTGCCTTGAGTGCTAGTCTGAAGCTCGGCTGCAGACTGAGGTTCCGGCTTGTCACAAAACTTTGCTGCATGGCGCGGTGATCCACATTTAAAACAACCAGAAGGTCTTCTACTACCTGACTCTGCCATATTCTGCTGTTTCCTGGGGGATGTACGGTAGTCTGTTTCTGTCCACTTCTTACTTATTGCCTTCCTATCATAAGATCTCTCCCCACTACGAGAATTTTGTCTCCGATATGGTCGTGTTTCATAACTCCGCTTGACTGAACATGTCGTAAAGGTTTCCGGCAACGCCGATTTATGAATCGGTCTGCCCGGATGTGCTGTTGCGCATTTTTGACCTAACTGTGACATTGCTGAAATATTCTCCGGTTTTCTCTCCTGAAAAAAGCCAACAAATCGGAGCTACATGAAGACATTACCTTATCACGTAAAATCAAATCACATAGGCCATCAAAATCTTTAGCAATGCCGGATAAGTCAATCCACCTATTCAATAACATCTTAATCTCTGCGATAAACTCCGCAAAATCTTGCTCACTACTTGGCATCGCACTGTGGAACTTTAACCGATAGCCTTGCTCATTTAACCTGTACTTGCGTAACAAAGTTTCCTTCACTATGTCATAATTTAATCTATCTTCCACAGTTAATTGGAAAACTGTTTCTAAAGCTGACCCTGTTAAATAATCTGTCAACAGTGATCCCACAGTTCTTTATTAATCTTTAAAGCAGTTGCCTTCGTTTGAAACCTCTCCAAAAAACAGTCCATAAAATATATGGCTTCGTTGAAAATTGGGAGTTTCAACTTGTACATGCTGCCATATTCTTTTTTTTTGATGCTGAGTCTGAACCTGACTTCTCTAACTCGAGTTTTTTCAATGATACCTCTTTGTCTGCTTCTATCTTTTTAATTTCTTTCTGTGCTTCTATCTCTCATTTGTTTCTAATCTCTAGCCTCTTAGTCTCTTCCTCTGCTTTCTGTTTAATTCTTGCTCTCTTTTTCTTCTCTGCTTCACTTTCATGTCGCTCATCATGTCGTTCTTGTCTCTCCTGCGCCTCTTTAAATTGAGCCTGTGCAAACGCTAAGAGATCTTCTCCAGATTTTCCTATCTTCTCACCGACAAGGATAAAATCCATAAGTGTTGACATGATTATAAATATACTGACTTATGTAGACCTAAAATACTCTAACTAAATGTCAAAATAGTTCACACCCCAAAATAATATCTTAAATAACCGATAAGATGATATCTTAATCACTGTACACAATGTCTACCCAAATAAATTATTAGCCCTACAAAACAAACAATGACACAAATGATGATGATAAACAGTACACCCTAATTTAACAAACAACAACTTGGTAGGTTGGTAACAAGAACAAGAAAAGATGTGTGACAGAAGTAATATTGAAATATACAGTACCTGACCTCTATAACGAACGAAAACAGGAGATTGAAAAAAATTAACGTATTTACAAGATAGTGTAAGAAGAAAATGACTGAAGAATACACCATATACACAGAACGCCAAAGAGGGAATATAACACACAACTGATAACAAACTGCACGTAAACAACTAATGCCAAAATGCACACTTTATTCGTGAAGGGCACTACAACTGATCCTGCCCACAGGATAGGACCCCTTCTAAGAATAAATAGCGCAAAATCCTATAGATGAAATCAAAACACAAATAAATAACATAATCGTCACGTCCAACAACAACACTGAAACAATGAATGCCAAGGGAAGCCTATAGAGCAACCTGGACAAATAAATGAAATATGGCCTTAGAATGATGAACCAAAACAAACTAAGGTTACGTAGCTTTTTCTGGTGTACTGGAATGGCAGGCAATGGCAATAAACTGATCTGATCTGTTGTCTCCAAGTCACCTCTGCAGCAGTAACTTTGAGAAGCGCAAACACTACAATAGTTCCTGTGAGGAATATGTTAATACACACTTAGTATATAATTCAAGCTATTAAAATACAAATAAGAATGTACGGAAGAACTAGAGAGAAGGGTGACAGAAAGAGCTAGCACAGTTTTGGTGAATCAGATGTAAGCAATATAAACAATGTATAAAACAGACAGGAATTACAAGTTACAGGTAGACGAGATATACACAAAGTATGTTAGTCAAGTATGTTAGTCAATTGTAACTGGAATGTAACCTAAAACCTACATCACATATAAAGTCCTATACAGAAAGAGTGAAAACTGACGATAGTAGAACAGCAACACTGAAGATGAAGTAGAAAATAAGTAATATTACTGAAAGAAGAAAGTAGCAGAACTAAAGAGAAGAAGCTACATGCGAAAACAGAAGTACTCAGTATACAAGAAGAACTACTGATTTCTTATGAAATACACTGTTAGTGCTATATAAATATGAAGACCACACACAGCACGGCACCATACACTCAGTTCAAATTCTGTAGCGTCACAAGCTACACACCTTGGAAAACAGGGCTCGTGTTTTCCACTTCACACTGTCGAGTAGAACACTGCAACACGACAGCTTCACAGCTCCTCTTCTTCTGGTCACCACAGATTCTTTTGGATATACAGTAGGTTCTCCTTGGTCACAATACCCTGTTTCACGGCCGCAGCAAGCAATGAATGTAAACAGACCTGTAAGACAGCATTCCTAGCACACTGTTTACTCACCAGCACACAGTCACAGCTGACTGTTGACCCAGATTTGAACAGTGTCGAATCGTCTGGTTACTGTAAAGTTGTCACACTTCGCTGCGCTGAAAAACAAACTGTAGGCTGCCGACTAACTGACCTCACATCACTTCAATACTGTACGACTTTGGGTTCGTTTGTAACATCCAAATAGACGAGCTCCCAATGTGACATGTAGGGTGTATGTGGGTGGATGTGTAGAAAGCCAGACAAATAACACTTATACACCGCTCGTCTAGCTCACTGTCTAGGGAATAACTCCAACAGCCTGTATCAATCTCCGAACAATATATTATATTCACAAATAAGTCACAATGAACGTAGGGCCATTACAAATATTAGATACATCCCGAATCCCGAGTATCCGCACACACTCTGCTCCTCGGAATAACTACAGCCACAAATAGGCTACTTCATGAATAACTTCTGCAACGTCTACAATACAACTCCGGCCATCTACTCGCGCCCTATTATAGACATCCACCCTTCTCTTCTCTACGCTCTACGCTGTCTCTTGTCTACTGTCTGCTCTCTACTGACTCAACACACGTCTAAACCAACACACTCCTCTCTCTCTCTCTCTCTGACTGCCCCTTTCGAGCGTATTCACTAAAACCCGTGAAACCCTTCCACGCTCCACTGATCTTGATTCACGCATCACAAAAGCTAACAGCTTGTCTCAAGCAATGCTCACAACCCTGTAGCTAAATTATTACAATGCACGCATTCCCAGCTCACAACAACTCACATGACTAATAAACTCCCGCTGGAGCATGGGAACATTCACACATGCAAAATACCCTCAAAACACTCCGGGACAATTATGTCCAACAGAATAAACCACTTTAGCAAACTCTAGGCCATAATCCATACTCAATGAAAAGGGAACCAAAACACGTCCGTATAGCACAAGCCATAAAATCACTCTGTCTCTTTCCCGCTTAATCTATCTTCGACTTCCGTCCTCTTCACGTGACTCCGTCGTTTCTTAAAAAGTTATCAGGGTTGCCAAACCTCGCTGATAACGATGTCACCAACCTAGATTTTCGGCCACTAGAAAATACGCCGTGAAAAATATCCTTTTGGAAATCACTCATTCTCTATCTCCTTATATGAATTATTACAGTTTTAATATCTTTCCACCAAGCTTGCGCTTGTAGCTTTAGATTTTCTTTCCTGCCAATGCTAATTTTAAGGTCGGTCATGTTTCATATATTCGCTCCTTCCTACGCTTTCCCAATGCTGTACGGCTTAGGCGAAACGCAGATATTCCAGCCCAACGTCAACTTCAAAGCAAGACCAACCGAGCTGTCCCTTCACCCTTGTATCGTCGCTCTGTGTCGCGTTACACATATTTTCACAAACGAAGCAATTGGTACCAAATTTTGCCACACTGTGCAAGGAGATTGTAGATTCCAGAATTTATGGGGTAAGTGTAACATTTATTTTACAAATGTGAATTTGACATGTTTCTTGCTTAAGTGGTTATATATGAGGCTGGCAACCTCAGCATATGAAAATAGTTTATTCAGGAACCACTACAGCAAGCGCTGGTGATTGTTTCTGGCTAGTCGTGCAGAAAACCGACCGCAGAGGTGACCGCAGACTCCGACTGGAGCAGTAATGAGTGATGATTATATGATCTGTGCCTGAAGTGTATAGTATCATTGTGTCCTAAAAGTAAGTGTACTGATTTTTTATTTAAATGTATATAAGACTCACCTGAAATTACAAGTTATCTCCTTCAAAGTACGACCCTTGGGAAGTTACACAGTGGTTCCACCGTTTGTTCCACTGATCGTAGCAGTACTGAAAGTCATTTTCTGTAAGAGTGCTTAGTTCATCGGTTACAATTTTTTTGATGTTTTCTACAGTCCCGTAATGATGTCCTTTCAACTTAGATTTCAATTAGGGAAGAGGTAGAAATCGCACGGAGCTAGGTCCGGGCTGTAGGGAGGTTGTGGAAGTGTTTGGATGTTTTTCTTCGCCAAAAACTCTCAAATTGAAAGCTCTGTGTGAGCAGTCGCGATATCGTGGTGCAGCACCCAATCATCTGCAATGTCCCTTCGGACTCGTTGGACCCGTTTTCGAAGTCGTTCCAAGACATCTTTGTAGAAGGCCTGATTAACTGTCTGTCCTGGAGGTACAAATTCTCTGTGCACAATTCCACGGCTGTCGAAAAAAAAAAACGATAATCATCGTTTTCATCCTGGATCTGCTCATGCATGCTTTCTTCGGACGAGGAGAATTTATCGTGTGCCATTCCTCACTTTGCCGTTTGGTCTCGGGATCATACTCGAACATCCATGATTCGTCTCCTGTAATTACTTTATCCAAGAAGTTTAGTTGAATGACAAGTCTTCCCAGCAAATCGTGACAAATTTCCAACCGGTTCTATTTTCCCTCCACAGATAAGTCTTTGGGCACAGTTGTGGACAAATTTTTAGCATGTGCAAAACGTTTGTCAAAATTCTATGAACTGCATTTTTATCCAAGCCAGTTTCTTCTGCAATCATCCAGACATTCAATCGGCGGTCTTTCGCCATCACAGCTCGCATAACTTCCACATTTTGATCGTTTGTTGACAAGACTGGCTTTCCGGAAGGAGGTTCATCTTCAACATTTTCTCGGCCCTCTTTGAAAGCTTTGTGCCACCTAAAACCCATATTTCTCGATAGAGTGGCATCTCCATAAGCTTCAGTTACATTTTCAAACGTCTCGGTGGCAGACTTCTTGAGTTTCACACAAAATTTGATAGCGTACCGTTGTTCGATATTTCGCTCCATCGCAAACGTAACAAGGTATTAAAACATGACCTTACACAAACTGCAGTAGCGCGGGAATGATTCAACCGATCGAGTTGAAACAAGTCTAGACATGCAGCTAAGGTCTCTATCCATGCACCGATTTCCACCAATGAGGTGTTACTTTGTCTAGTCGTACATAGGCAAATCAGTACACTTACTTTTGGGACAGAGTAGTATGTAACTTGTTAATGTTAGTTCAGGCACAAATGATTGTTCGCGCTGTCCAAGCACTTATTTTCCCAGCTAATACCCAGAAGAATATTGGTGATTTCTATTCATCATTCCTGAGTTACGCTGTGTATACTCAAGAATTTAATTACTATGAGAGATTAACAAGGGTGGATGGACAGCGAGACGATGCGCATGTGAATTTACAGGCCACAAATGTACTTAGCAGAGGCATTTGTCTTTCTATTTTGTTTTAAAAGTTCGTGGTTACAAGCTGTCAGACGATCTGAAGTACTAACGTTACTACGCCGCGAGTGTAGAAAAGCATCAACACTGACCACCTACATTAGACGAATTATGTCGAGAAGTGCACTCATCACCAATTACAAGTGATGGAAACCACGGCGACAGGACTCCTCTAGATCAGTTAAGTCCTGATTACAAGGCATCAGCAAAACCAATTTTTATCACTCCCCTATTAAGTCTCTATGAAGACGCTTTCATCTGAAATTGCACCAGTCTTTCCATTTTAATTTTAACCTGTTAAAGACTAATTCACTATTAAATTTGTTACATGTTATTTTAAAACTCAACAAACATAGTTGATTCAGTTATTACATGTATGAAAGCCAACGTAAGAGCAAGACTAATATATATATATATATATATATATATATATATATATATATATATATATATAATATATATATATAACTATATATAATATATATATATATATATATATATATATATATATATATATATATATATATATATAAATATATAAATATACATATATAGATATATATATATATATATATATATATATATATATATATATATATATATATATATATATATATATATATATATATATGTGTATATATATATATATATATATATATATATATATATATATATATATATATAATATATATATACAGTACTTTGCAAAAAAAAATGGCAGTCATATTTTCGCAACGCAGCACACCCATAGAAGCAAATAATAATAAAAACTGTATGTCCAGAGGAAGATTGGTATCTCCCCTATCCATTAACAGTGGTTTCAGTACAATATAATGTTGCCTTCTCCAGCAAGGCAAGCCTGGATGCGGCGAGGCATACTTCCCACAAATGTTTGTATGTAATTGAGAGTCAGACTGTCCCAGTATTTTTCAGCTACCTTCTTCAATTGTTCAACGTCTCTGAGTCCACTCTTTTTAAAATGATTCTTGAGTAGTGCCCAAACGTTTTCAATTGGGTTTTGATCGGGACTGTTACTGGGCCACTTCAGCACTATCACATCCTTCTCTTGCAGCCATGCTTTGGGGTATGAGCTGTATGATTTGGGTCATTGTCATGTTGAAATGTGCACCCATCGGGGTACATGACCTGCATAAATGGCAGAAGGTGTCCCTCTAGTATGTCGATGTACCTTTCTTTCGTGAGAATTCCTGTGAAAACACCAATTGGGGTGGCACCTCTTGCTGACACCCCTACCCAAAGATGGAATTTCTAGGTATGTTTCGGTCGCTGGTACACAGGCGTTACAGAGCCTTTCGTCCAAATATTTATTTGAGCAGGATAAGACCAAAGAGAACATTCATCTGAAAAAATCACATTGTCCCATGACAAATTTTGGTGTTCGTGGCACCAGTTCAAGCGCATATCTGTTTGTGAGTCTCTTGAGCAATGGTGACGAAATTACCCGCTTTTTTGTGTAATTCATCCTGTGTAGCTCCCGGTTGACAATAGCATTAGATACCTCTGGGCTTCCCAACTCGATAAAAAATGCGCTGCCGTATGTTTTCTACACTCTTCATTGGCCCAGCCCGAACGATTTGGGCGAGAACCGATGGTCCTTTGTGACCAAAATTCTTGGCCTCCCACTACCTTCTTTTCGCTCGATTAAATTACCTGCTTTTAATTTACTCACAACTCTGTAGACAGTCCGCTCAGGAATGTTCAAGGTTTTAGAAATGTTGGAACATGTTTGATTTCCTTCATTCCAAAGCTGTGAAATTAACATACACTTTGACTTTGTATCCATTTTCTGCCACTAGCATTAGAAATTGTCGTCTGCTCTTATATCAAGGGACGTTACTCTACGCTAATTTTTTTTTTACTTTTGGTAGTGTTTGCTCACTTAAGTGGAGTGCAAATTTGGGGCAGAACATGCATATTTAATTAGATTTCAGCTTATTTAGCTGAGCAATATGACTGCCATTTTTTTTGCAAAGTACTGTATATATATATAATTGGTGTTATCTTGGCAGTAGCACAGATAAACTAGAGAAACAGACAGTGGTTTCAAAATAACAAACAAAAGGTAACATCAGCTTTCATTGTATTGGCTAAATATCAGAGAACACAAGAAATCAGGTATAACACAAAACTCAGAATCTTTAATTCAAATATCAAATTAGTGCTATTGTATGGCTCTGAAACATGGAGAATACAAAAAAATAGTACAACAACCAACAATCTACAGGCTGTCATAAGTGGGTACTTGCGTAGAATAAAAGGATTTAAGAGGTGTGACAAGATGACAAATGTGCAACTGATGACAAGAACTAGACAAGTACCAGTCAAACAAGTGATGAGAAGAAGTCGATTACGATTAACAGGACACACATAGAGGAAACCTGTTAGCAGCATCACAAGGCGGACCGTGTTCTGGAATCCCCAGGGCAAGAGAGATGGATGGAAGGGAGTTGAAGACAGACGTGAAGGAGATAAAGACAGACGTGAAGGAGATGAAGACAGACGTGAAGGAGATGACGGCAGACGTGAAGGAGATGAAGACAGACGTGAGATGAAGACAGACGTGAAGGAGATGAAGACAGACGTGAAGGAGATGAAGACAGACGTGAAGGAGATGAAGACAGACGTGAAGGAGATGAAGACAGACGTGAAGGAGATGAAGACAGACGTGAAGGAGATGAAGACAGACGTGAAGGAGATGAAGACAGACGTGAGATGAAGACAGACATGAAGGAGATGAAGACAGTCGTGAAGGAGATGAAGACAGACGTGAAAGAGTTGAAGACAAATACATGAAGGGGTTGAAAGCAGACATGAAGGAGATGAAGACAGACGTGAGATTAAGACAGACATGAAGGATTTGAAGACAGACGTGAAGGAGATGAAGAAGACATGAAGGAGTTGAAGACAGACAAGAAGGAGATGAAGACAGATATGAAGGAGATGAAGACAGACATGAGGGAAATGAAGACAGACGTGAAGGAGATGAAGACAGACATGAAGGAGATGAAGACAGACGTGAAGGAGATGAAGACGGACATGAAGGAGATGAAAACAAGACATGATTAGATGAAGACAGACATGAAGGAGATGAAGACAGACATGAAGGAGATGAAGACAGACGTGAAGGAGATGAAGACAGGAGTGAAGATGAATACAGACATGAAGGAGATGAAGACAGACATGAAGGAGATGAAGACAGACAAAAAAGGAGTTGAAGACAAACATGAAGGAATTGAAGACAGACATGAAGGAGATGAAAAAAAAACATGAAGGAGATGAAGACAGACGTGAAGGAGATAAAAACAGACGTGAAGGAGATGAAGGCAGACGTGAAGGAGTTGAAGACAGACGTGAAGGAGTTGAAGATAGACGTGAAGGAGATGAAGACAGACGTGAAGGAGATGAAGAAGACATGAAGGAGATGACGACAGACGTGAAAGAGATGAAGACAGACGTGAAGGAGATGAAGACAGACGTGAAGGAGATGAATACAGACGTGAAGGAGATGAGGACCGACGTAAAGGAGATGAAGACAGACGTGAAGGAGATAAAGACAGACGTGAAGGAGATGAAGGCAGACGTGAAGGAGTTGACAGACTTGAAGGAGTTGAAGACAGACGTGAAGGAATTGAAGACAGACGTGAAGGAGATGAAAACAGACGTGAAGAAGTTGAAGACAGACGTGAAGGAGATGAAGAAGACATGAAGGAGATGACGACAGACGTGAAAGAGATGAAGACAGACGTGAAGGAGATGAAGACAGACGTGAAGGAGTTGAAGACAGACGTGAAGGAGTTGAAGAAGACATGGAAAGACCGAGCGCTGATGGCACGGAGCAGTAAGACTTGACATAAGTATGTTGAAGGCCTATGCTCTTTGGGAGATGAAGGATGGCGAATTGCGCGCGCGTGCACATGTACGTGATTGTTGGGTACGAGTTCTTGTGTTGCTGAAGTGTCATGAAGTGTTTCATGTTCCTGGAATTAGTGCTCATAACACTGACTATAATCATCGCTGTAATAATTCTCCGACATTGACACGTTTTCACGCCATGTCCCCTATAATTTCATTTCATTCATTCATAACCCTCCACTCCCAAAGGAGCATAGGCCTTTAACAAACACATGCCAAGTCCTCCTGTCACGTGCCATCATCTCAAGTTCTTATCACGTTCTCCTCATCATTTTCACATCTGTTTCCAGCTCTCTTCTCTATGTGCTTCTTGGTCTATCTCTGCCTCTCTTGTCCTGGGAGTTCCAGAACAAGGACTGCCTTGTAATGCTATCAACAGGTTTCCTCAGTGTGTGTCCCATCCAACGCAATCGTCTTCTTCTCATCTCTTATTCCACTGGCACTTGTCTGGTTCTTGTCATCAGTTCCACGGTGGTAACCTTATCATACCATTTTAATCCCTCTATTCTACGCAAGCACCAATTTATGAAAGTCTGTAGCTTTTGGTTGTTGGCTTTGTTGTTCTCCATGTCTCAGAGCCATACAATAGGACTGACTTCACATTTGAGTTGAAGATTCTTATTTTCGTGTTGGATCCGATTTCTCTTGATTTCCATATATTTCCCAATGCAATGAAAGCTCCTCTTGCTTTTTTGTATTCTTATTTTGATATCACTGTCTGTCCCTCCAACTTTGTCTATATTGCTGCCAAGATATGTGTACGATTCTACATCTTGTATTGGTGTTTCTTCAAGTTCAACCCTGTTATCTGATAAGGTTGATAAAGTTGGATAACGTTGGATTTTTATTCCCGTTAATGATATCCACCAAAAGATAGATATAAGTGAATGGAAGCAGACATCATCATCATCATCAGTTGATAAGATCTCTATGGTGTTGTTTGCTCCACTGTAGTGTATGGAATGTCAACTTGACCTACGCAGTGGTGTGTAGACATGGATTGAGTGTACAATGTGCGAATGATGATAAGGGTTCGTGTTGTTGACAAATGTTCTTTTCTCACACTCATGTATGACTGGAAGTCATCGACACCAACGACTGTGTACCTTTTCTAAAGTTTAATTGGACGTACACACTCGACAGCACAGATAGTGACAAATCACAGGTTGGCATAATACATCATAGTACAGTGGATAACTGGTCTTGCAATGTTATGTTACATGGGCACTCATGTAGATTAATATTATAATGGGCTGTCAGTAGCCAAGCCCTCAGCATCGCCCATACATATAAATCATCTGACTTCACTGACTGAGCACGTCAGCTTATAAACAATATTTCAGATGGCTTCTAAACCTAATCTCGTCTAGCGACGATTCTTCAACATAATGTTCAGCACATATTTTTTCCATATAATAATATTGAACCGCTAGCAATGGGTTCTCATGTGTAGCAGTGATCTCTGGACTAAACAAGCGATAATACGGGCATCCCCTTTTCTCTTCTTGAAGTCACTACATGTTTGGATCCAAGATGGCTTCACTCGTGAGCTGTCACTCACGTTTGCATACAGATAATGAATCTGTCCTAAAGTTAGTCATTCATAAAACATTTCATTGCTCTGTAGATTTGATCATGAACAATTGACTGCAATCTACAGGATATAGTGCTGCTAGGAATCGAAGTCGTTTTCATCGAGTCAAATATATTCTCTTAGACATTCAAATCGTAACTATCGAAAATGGTGGCTTCGATCGAGAGTTCATAAGAGTGTCTTTGATTACCTTGGTATAGGAATTATGAAACTGCCATTCCTTGGCAATATGACTAAACACTGGGGTAAAGCATACACGATAGGTTTAGACAACTATCACCTTCCCCACAAATACTGAGATCACTTTTTCCCCGGCGACAGGCCGACATGGAAAACACACAGTCCCTATCAGGACGAAGCCAAATCACACCACACTCTAGCGACACATCCGCCGAATAGCCTTCGACCTCTCTAGAGACAACAGAACATATAGTTCGACTTAGATATGTAAAGATATACAGATATAAGACAGACTCGTCCTACTCAGACAAACAATACACATAAATTCAGGCCATAGATATTCTGAAGCAAGAACAATCTATTATTACCCAAACAACGAATAAATCGCAGTAAAATGGATTTATCCGCGGAGTTTGATCGAAAGAGCCGACACAACTTTCAAGGGAAGTAACACAATAATGACTTTCCCTTAAGCACCATTTTGCTTTCAAAATATTTGCGAAGATAACAAGAATACCAATGTATAATATTGTAAGATATCAAAGACTGCACGTAACAGTCTTACCACACCTCCCGGGAAAAAAAAAATGGAACATTTTTTTTTTTTCTTTTTTGAAATACATCTAGGAGCAACGTACAATAGGCTCACAACGCATGAATAATGCGCAGATGAAAATATCAGGAATACCTATAACGCCTAATATGAGGCTAAGTCGACTTATGGAGCGACTGGTGAGAATGTGTCTCATAAACTGAGAGAAATTATTTCTCTACAAGTATATTTTTCCAGGAAGGTGTCATCAAAGTATAATACAATTCTGGCAATTACACAATGCCTAAAAAATTCATATCATCATTTCGTATTAGATATCTTAAATTTATGATTTATGAAGAAAAAATCATCAAAGCACAGCGGTGAATAAACATCAATGAACCGCTATGTAGTGATACAATCATTATATTATTAAATTACAAATGTGTATCTATCATGATATAGAAAAGGAACTACTATAGAACTAGACATATCAAGAAGTCTAAGCCCTAATAGTTATGTGGAATCATGTGGGCATCTTGACAGAATGTCTGCCATCACATTATCTGATCCACGAATAGCTCGCACAGAGAAATGAAAAGGTTGAAGAGCAATTGCATATCGAGTAGACCTCGAGCTCTTCAAATTCTTACTCTGTATAGCAGTAAGAGCTTTTTGGTCGGTTTCTACTATGAAATGTGCGCCTAGAAGGAATCTCTGTAGTTTGAGGATCGACCAAACCATAGCTAATAGCTCACGGTCTAAAACCGAATAATTCCTTTCTGCCGCATTAAGTTTTCTGGAAATATACATTACAGGATGCAGAGTTCCAGAGTACTCTTGCATTAGTGCCGCTCCAATCCCAGTGGATGAAGCGTCACTACGAAGAACGAATGTCTTATCTTTAGTGGGTAGCACTAAAATAGGTGGTGTTGAAAACAGTGTTTTAATCTTATCCAGAGAGCATTGGCATTCCTGAGACCAGTGGACCACATTAGGCGAACCTTTCTTTAGAAGTGTTGAGAGAGGTGCCATGATAGAGGATAGATTCTGAATGAATCTGCCATAAAATTGAATAAGACCTAACAGACTTCTCACCTGTTTTTTAGTCTTAGGGATTGAGATGTTAAGTATCTTACTAGTATTATGGTCCTCTGTCTTTAGGAAACCATGACCAACTCGGTGGCCTAGGAAAGAAATTTCGCTAAAACCAATATAGGCTTTAGAGGGTTTCGCTGTCAGGTTGTGCTCACGCAAAGTAGACAGCAATTCATCTAACCCTGAATAGTGATCTTCCCAAGTATCGCTGAAAAGACAGATGTCGTCTAGATATGCAATGACATCTGACCGATAAGATAGGATTCGGCGCATCATGCGTACGAACGTAGCTGGTGCGTTCATAAGACCGAAAGGCATAAAATTCCATTGGAACAAACCTCTAGGTGTTGAAAAAGCCGTGAGAGGTTTGGCGCGTTCAGATAAAGGAACTTGCCAATATCCTTTAGACAAATCAAGTTTAGTGAAAAAATGAGATTTGGAGAGTCGAGTAAGTAGCTCTTCCAGTAAAGGCATAGGTTCGGCATCGAACTTAGTTACTTGATTCAATTTTCGATAGTCAACGCAAAGACGTATGTTATTGTCTTTTTTTACGCACAATAACCATCGGCGAAGAATATGCAGAGGTGGATGGTTCGATTATTTTCAAATCTATCATCTCATCCAACTCTTTCTCGACCTGTGCTTGAAAATGTATAGGTATAGGATAAGGTCTAACCCTAATAGGAGTATGGTCAGTTAGAACAATGTCATGTTGAATGACATTCGTTTGTCCAGGGATGTCAGTGAGTACATCCTGAAATGTTTGCAACATAGTTGAAACTTGTCGCTGTTCTCCTAGAGACAAATCAGGAGAGACAGTAACGTTCTTCCATGATTCACTGGAATGAAGTGGGATCATTGGAAGAGGAAGATTTACATCTGAAAAACTTGTTTCCTCATCCTGTATCACGGACAGTGATGAGTAATGACCATGTTGTACTGGAGAATTGTCCGTTGCTTGGAAAATGGGTTGCAAATAATCCGGACGTTCATGGAATTCAGTAAGCATATTGATGTGGAAGGTTTTATGCTTCCCATCAATATCGACAATATAGTCGACATCGGAAATTTTCGATATTATATCGTACGGACCTTTCCAAGAAATAAGTAATCTGTTTTCCCTACAAGGTAGTAATACAAATGCTTTGTCACCAGGACAAAGTTGTCGTAAGCATCTCTTCTTATTGGCAAATTGCCTTGCCTTCTGTTTCGCAAATTCAGAAGAAGAAGTTGCTAATTTGCATGCTTCGATAATTTTTTGTCTCAACGCGATGACATATTCGTAGGATGACTTTGTGTCATCGTCAATATTGTCAGATGTTATGAGATCGTGAAGCAACGACATAGGGCCACGCGGACGCGCGCCAAAGACGAGTTCAAAGGGAGAAAATCCCGTATGTTCATTGGGTACCTCTCTGTAAGCGAAGAGGGCCGCAGGTAAAACTCTGTCCCAGTCTTGAGGATGATCCTCAGTTATCTTCCCCAGTAAGTTTTTAAGTGTTCTATTAAGGCGTTCGACCATACCATTAGACATTGGATGGTAGATACTACTTAAAGATCTATCTATCTGCAGAGTAGACATTACTTGAGACATGGTATCTGATATTAGTTGGGTGCCATGGTCTGACAATATCTCTCCGGGGAACCCCAGACGAGAAAATATAAGCCAAAGAGCATCTGCAATATCAGCAGTAGTAATGCTCTTCAGAGGAATAGCCTCTGGCCAACGTGTGCACATATCAACACACGTCAAGATAAACTGATGTCCTCTGGCAGACTTGATCTTAAATGGACCAATAATGTCTATGGCCATTTTTTGAAACGGCCGAATAGGAATGTCCGCCGCCTGAATGGGTGCAGCATGCCGTGGACCTTGGATTTAACTTCCTGACATACTTTACAAGATCGACAATAAATACGTATGTCCTTGTTTACCAATGGCCAAAAGAAAGCCGCAAGGACTCTTGACTTAGTACGGGAAAAACCCATGTGTCCAGCACACTGAGAGTCGTGAGCGTGCTGCAAAATTTTAACTCTCAAATTCTTGGGAACCAGGATTTGAGAATGACTTGACGTAATGGAGTCTTGAACCATACGTACAAGTACGCCATTCTTCTTTGTAATCCACGATTTACGACTTGTGTCTTTATTCGGATCACCTTTAGTTGCAAGAATGAAGAATTTCTTCAGAGTGGGATCATCTTCTTGCTGTTTTATAAACGAGTCACGAGAAATTACCAAGGGATTATCTTGGTTATGCACTTCATTATCTTCAATAGATGAAGTTTGAGGCATATTAAGAGCCTGAGCTCTAGTGACTACAGCGTTAGCAATCTGCATGTTTTGCCTTTCCCACGTGGAAATTTGTTGCGGAGTGCATTCCTTGACTCCATGAATGCGACCGATGATGAGGTCAGCGATCGGATTCGGAAGAAGACATGCGTGTACATCTCCTGTAAAGAAAGGAGTAGCAATCCTAATGATAGCAGTAGAGTATTTCTCTAATGTGCCGCCAAATGTTACACATTTGACTACTTGTCCAGTGGCACGGGAAGGATCTACGAGTGACTGCCTAACACCAATTGTGGTGCATCCAGAATCAAATAGCACAGAGACTGGATTGTTATTCACTAAACCCTTATGTAAGACAAGAGAACCTCTTCCATCATGCGCGACTGATGCTGGAAGAGCAGGAAGAGGATGGCCACAGCTTAAAGTAGACACTGTGGTTGGCTCAAATAACGTTTTGCATTGGGGGCACTGAGATGCTCTCCCAAAATCAAAAGCGGCACATGCCATATTACTAGCATCATTATTATCTTTACTCTGTTTATAGGCTTCATGGGACTCTTGTTGTGCAGAGTTTGCCTGAAAATGTGGTTTATGTCTTTTGTTTTGAGATCTACCTCGGTTATTATCACCTCTGTAGTTATTGTTACCTCTATTGTAACCCCTATTTGGGTTTGAGTCATAGTTCCCTTGGTTACCATTATCATATTCATTATAATGAGTATCTCTGTAATTATGATCTTGTTGACTCCAAGACGGATAACCCTGATAGTTTCTATAATTACTTCCTCTACGGAAATTCCTATAATTATGACCACCCCTGTGTCGAGAGCTATCAGGTCGTCTCCAGTTCTTTGAAGAAGAACCCTGAAATGATTGGTTACCTTGGTTTTGATAACTATTATGGTTACCTTTTTTATCAAATCTGTTTTGAGGTCCCTGAAATCTGTGTGAATAATTGGGATTGTATGGTGTTGCTGAAGCAACTGGCATACTCTCCTTAATCTTAGTGTTGCCAAAAGTCACGTCGGGGTGTGCAGTGACATATTGGGAACAATATTCTTCCATTTCTTTTAGAGATTTGGGTTTACGCTCATGTATAAATTCAAGGAAAGGTTTGTTCACACATGACATAATCTTATCTCTGAGCAACAAATCCATAAGTCCTTCATACGTTTTTTCTGTTTTGGAAAGCTCAATCCAACGATCAACTGTGAGACGTGCCTTTGCAGTGAATTCTGAGAATTCTACACCCGTCTCAGGTACCATCGTTTTAAATAAAAGGCGATAGCCTTCCTCACTTAGCTGATATTTTTTTATCAAAGCCGCCCTAATGACATCATAATTATCCTTATCTGCTTCTCCTACAAGGCATAATCTAGTCAAAGATTCACCTTTCAAGTTTTCTGATAATTGATTAGCGTATTGTGATTTATCCACATTATGTGTACGACAAGAACGTTCAAATCTATCCAGCCAGAATGTAATATCGTCACTGGACTGATTGAACGGTGGAACCTTAACCTTGTAAGTAGAAGGTTTATCATTACCACTAGATGCCTGATTAACATTACTCATACTTGTCAATCTTAATTTCTCCAACTCAAATTCATGTTCTCTTATTGCTTTTTTTTCTTCAGCCTCTCTGTCTAATCTTTTTTGTTCAGCTTCCCTGTCTAATCTTTTTTGTTCAGCTTCCCTGTCTAATCTTTTTTGTTCAGCTTCACTGTCTAATCTTTTTTGTTCAGCCGCAGCTTCTCTTTCCAATTTTTTTTGTTCAGCTTCACTGTCTAATCTTTTTTGTTCAGCCGCAGCTTCTCTTTCCAATTTTTTTTTTTGTTCAGCTTCAAATCTCCTTTCCTCTACCTGCATCTGCAATTTCTTTTGTTCAGCAGCAGCCTCAGCTTCTCTTTCTAATCTTTTCTCTTCCGCCATAGCTTTTCTTTCTTCTGCAGCTAATCTTTTCTCTTCTGCCATAGCTCTTCTCTCTTCTGCAGCTAATGCTTTGTCATATTGAGCAACTGCCCATTGTTCTAATTGTTGACCAGTCTTATCAAGGGCTTTCCCTTGTGTAATGAAGTATTCTAATGTAGCCATGATGTCTAACAATAATACTAATCACCTGAATCAATAATAATACCACAAGTTCTCAATGACTTGATTAATCAGTATACTATCCCAATATCTGTGGGTCACAAGCCTTTAATAAGGTCTTGTATAATAGTAATAATAATCAGGTACTGGTTTATACCATAATCCAAGTGCAGTGCACAGGCAATTGTGTCTTATGAAATATACCTATATAAAACATATGTCAACCAACAGAATACATAAAGTACAAATAGGACTGACAATACAAGAACGTTTGCAGAAATCAAAATAAATCAAATAGGGAAATCAATGAAAATAATCACTGAATCTGCAAAGAATAACAACACAAATGACGTCACAATATATGAATATAAATTGTGAATAGAACTGAAAGATAGAAAAGGTTAGACCAACAAATTACAAACAAATCAAAACAAAACTAAAGAACAAAGAAATATCACAAAAATAACAATAATTACAGACTTCACAGCTAACACAAAAGCAACAGTTGTCGCAGCAAATTTTCAATCAAGAAAATTGCACCTATAGAAAACGCCCACAACGGACCCTCTATGACGTGGGATATTCTGTTGTGAGGACGCCGCCCAACCTTAAACACAACCCGCTGACATAGAAACTAACATACTATACAAACAAATAACATGTAACATAAATATATATAAATTATGTGTATGATAGTATGTGTTGCAAAATAGGCTCAGTTTTACAGTAATGGCAAAGTTATTTTTATGAAAATAAACAAACTGCCACTTTATTCAATTAAACATTCTGGCCTTAAATATTAAAGTTCATATACAGAAAACAAGAAGATCCATCGATGAAAATAGGACTTCTTAGTTCACTCATACTGTCTTCCTGTTAACATTGACAAGAATTGATCCAACTGTTCTGTGAAACTCTATAATGTCTAATGTAAAAAATGTCAACAACGCTGACCTACATACTGCATTCACCTGACAGGTCACGTGACGAAGTGTTGACAAAGAGCAAACCAATACTGCAAGTGTGTCGTATCAGCCACAGGAAACGGTCTGGTATCGGTAATCTGTTGACTTCTGAACTTCTGCGAGGTCAAACCCAGAAAGCTGGTCCACCAGTTGATAAAGTTGATAAAGTTGGATAACGTTGGATTTTTATTCCCGTTAATGATATCCACCAAAAGATAGATATAAGTGGATGGAAGCAGACATCATCATCATCATCAGTTGATAAGATCTCTATGGTGTTGTTTGCTCCACTGTAGTGTATGGAATGTCAACTTGACCTACGCAGTGGTGTGTAGACATGGATTGAGTGTACAATGTGCGAATGATGATAAGGGTTCGTGTTGTTGACAAATGTTCTTTTCTCACACTCATGTATGACTGGAAGTCATCGACACCAACGACTGTGTACCTTTTCTAAAGTTTAATTGGACGTACACACTCGACAGCACAGATAGTGACAAATCACAGGTTGGCATAATACATCATAGTACAGTGGATAACTGGTCTTGCAATGTTATGTTACATGGGCACTCATGTAGATTAATATTATAATGGACTGTCAGTAGCCAAGCCCTCAGCATCGCCCATACATATAAATCATCTGACTTCACTGACTGAGCACGTCAGCTTATAAACAATATTTCAGATGGCTTCTAAACCTAATCTCGTCTAGCGACGATTCTTCAACATAATGTTCAGCACATATTTTTCCATATAATAATATTGAACCGCTAGCAATGGGTTCTCATGTGTAGCAGTGATCTCTGGACTAAACAAGCGATAATACGGGCATCCCCTTTTCTCTTCTTGAAAGTCACTACATGTTTTGGTTCCAAGATGGCTTCACTCGTGAGCTGTCACTCACGTTTGCATACAGATAATGAATCTGTCCTAAAGTTAGTCATTCATAAAACATTTCATTGCTCTGTAGATTTGATCATGAACAATTGACTGCAATCTACAGGATATAGTGCTGCTAGGAATCGAAGTCGTTTTCATCGAGTCAAATATATTCTCTTAGACATTCAAATCGTAACTATCGAAAATGGTGGCTTCGATCGAGAGTTCATAAGAGTGTCTTTGATTACCTTGGTATAGGAATTATGAAACTGCCATTCCTTGGCAATATGACTAAACACTGGGGTAAAGCATACACGATAGGTTTAGACAACTATCACCTTCCCCACAAATACTGAGATCACTTTTCCCCCGGCGACAGGCCGACATGGAAAACACACAGTCCCTATCAGGACGAAGCCAAATCACACCACACTCTAGCGACACATCCGCCGAATAGCCTTCGACCTCTCTAGAGACAACAGAACATATAGTTCGACTTAGATATGTAAAGATATACAGATATAAGACAGACTCGTCCTACTCAGACAAACAATACACATAAATTCAGGCCATAGATATTCTGAAGCAAGAACAATCTATTATTACCCAAACAACGAATAAATCGCAGTAAAATGGATTTATCCGCGGAGTTTGATCGAAAGAGCCGACACAACTTTCAAGGGAAGTAACACAATAATGACTTTCCCTTAAGCACCATTTTGCTTTCAAAATATTTGCGAAGATAACAAGAATACCAATGTATAATATTGTAAGCATGTCATGTCTTCATATGTTTTCTTTTTTAAATTAATGATCTTCAGGTGAACTCCATAATGCCTCATCAATTTCCAAAGTAATTCTCTGTCTACACTGTCAAATGCCTTTTCGTAGACCACAAATCCGATGTATAGTGGTGAATTCCATTCCAGACTTTGTTCAACTATTATTCTCAAAGTGGCTATCTAGTCTGTACAGGATCCGTTTTGTCGAAAACCTGCTTGTTCATCTCTCAGTTTCTTGTCTAAGGACTCTTTTAATCTCTCAAGGATAATCCTGTTTAATGCTTTTCCTGGCGCTGAAATAATTCTCCGACCTTGACACGTTTTCACGCCATGTCCCCTATCAGAAGACCCGTAATGCTCTTTTCTACTTCCTTCGATGATTGACACGTTTCTACGCAGCACGTCTCTCTCAACCACAGACATGTGTGCCTCAATTACAGATCAGGACACCTTTTATACAGTATTTTTAGTTTGTGTTGATTTAGATATCTGTTGTGTCCCTCCTCCAGGTGGTGTTTTCGTACATCAGAAAGTAACATTATTGAATAGGTTTTGTAACTCCGCCCGTCTTGTGGACTGTTTCATTCAACACCCTTCAGCTCCTCCAGGAGCAAAGGTCTTCATCAAACTTACATCAAGTTTTCCTGTCCGGTGACATCTGCTTATCGTCTTCCAATATCTTTAATAGTCCTCTTCATTTATGTTCTCACTTCTTTTCTCAATGTGTTTGTTATTTCTCTGTGTCCCTATACCTCACTTACCCTGGGGGATTATAGAATAAGGACTGCCTTGTAATGCTATCAATAATTTCCTCAGTGTGTGTCCTATCCGTTATGAGTTTTGTGTACTTTTTTTGGCTGTATATTTCCCCTTAATGCGTACAGTGTTCCTTCAACTCTCCGTACACTTTTTCAATCTCCTTGTACAACATATTATCTTGTATTGTTATCCTGGTCCAGTGTGAGTAACATACATACAGCTCACCAAACCACCCACCGAATATTAACTTGGTTACATGACCATTACGATTAGTCAAAATGTCCGTGAATGGCATTACCTGGATTGACCAGTCCGTGCGTGGTGTCGTGTCCAGTCTGGCTAGTCTACAAGCGCGTGCACTGACAGATAAAGCATCATCCCACATTGACTATTCCTACGATAAATTGTGTCACCGATTCCAGCGCCGCCCACGATCAATACACACGTGATCATTTCGGAGCTCTTTATTTACTGTCTGAAAACACTTTTTATCCAGCTTTAATTTGACTCTGAAAGCCTGAGAGCGGAATTTAGCACCGGACTGTTTGACATTTATTCCTACCGGTTTGTTTTTTGTCAAATGATAACCCCAGACTAACCCCTGGGGCAATTTATTAATCACCACGAGAGGCACTGCTCTATATAAGCCGTGAAACTGCATGCAAGAATCATCGACTGAACAACTCACAGTTTTCCCGCTTCAAACTTTAGTCTGCATTTAAAACTCAGGCCTTCACAGGAGCTGTCTGCGGATCTAAAGTCAGACATCACTAATTAAAACATTCAAGGTAAGACTATATTCTAAAATATTTATATACCAAGCTTGCTTTTTGATTTTAGTAATTAATTTCATTTCTTTCTAGCAGACACGTGATCTTCTGTGCTGATTGTGTGCTAGCAGACACGAGATCTTCTGTGCTGATTGTGTGCTAGCAGACACGAGATCTTCTGTGCTGATTGTGTGCTAGCAGACACGAGATCTTCTGTGCTGATTGTGTGCTAGCAGACACGAGATCTTCTGTGCTGATTGTGTGCTAGCAGACACGTGATCTTCTATGCTGATTGTGTGCTAGCAGACACGAGATCTTCTGTGCTGATTGTGTGCTAGCAGACACGAGATCTTCTGTGCTGATTGTGTGCTACTGTCAAATGTTACTGTGCTCTTCCTTCTTGTCTATAGCACCACTTTCTAATTTTTTTTTCTCTATTCCGGGCTTCCTCTTCACCCCGCCCCTTTTTGTAGTCTGGGGGGGGGGGGCCGCAAGAAAGAGTTCTATTACTGGTTCATTAAACATGTCGTAAGAGACTACTAGGTTATGCATGGTGCTGGCAACGTAATAAAGTATAACAAACTGCTACAGAATCCACGGCTGCAAGACCGCGGGGCATTCACGTAAGCTTCCTAAAATTGGTATAGTTGTTGTAGTAACCCCATGCTCCTTAATGGGCGCACAAGAAAATGACGGTGATAATGATGATGGTATATTGTTTGATTTGTTAGTTCATTTTAATGTATTTTTTTCTTCCTAGTTTATTGTGAAATTGACTCCATTTTGATGCTGCTTGTCTAGTCTGTTCATGCTTTTTTCTGCTCTTTACTAAACAGAATGAGGTTGACTAATGTTTCAATCTTACTAGTAAAAAAGTTGAACTTGAATAAACACCACTACAAGATGTAGAATCATAAACATATCTTGAAAGCAATAAAGATAAAATGGAGATAAGACACTAATATCACAATAAGAGTATAAGAAGTAAGAGGAGCTTTCATTGAAGGGAGATATATGGAGGTCAAGAGAAATCAAGTCCAACACGAAAATAAGAATCTTCAACTCAAATGTCAAGTCAGTCCTATTGTATGGCTCTGAGACATGGAGAACAATAAACAATCTACAGACTTTCATTAATGGATGTTTGCGTAGAATAGAAGGACTGAACTGGTATGACAAGGTTACCGGTACGGAACTGATGACAAGAACCAGACAGGTGCCAGTGGAACAAGATGAGAAGAAGGTGACGATGGATAGGACTCGCATTGAGGAAACCTGTTGATAGCATTACAAGGCAGTTCTTGTTCAGAAATACCCCAGGGATAGAAAGATAGACCAACAAAAAAATACAAACAAACAAAAAACGCGGAGAAGAGAATTGGAGACAGAAGTGAAAATGATAGGGAAGATGTGGACAGAATTTGAGCTGACGGCACGTGACAGGAGGACTAGGTATGTGTTCAAGACCTATGCTCCTTTGGGAGCTAAAGGGTATTGATTGATTGATTGATTGATCTTTACTGAACAATGTGATGTTAGCTAATGATAGTCTTACTAGTAAAAAAGTGAAAAAGAGTTACCGGAAATAATTGATACGATAGTGACAACAAGTCAAAATGAAGGCTGGTAACAAATGAAAATAAAGATTTTAGGTTATTAGCAAACAGACAGAAGTCATTGTTATCTCCAACAAACGGGTTTCTCAAGAATATATTTCAAGGTAAATAAAAAAATAAAAAAAAATTGACAAAAAAAAAAATTAATTACCTAAGACATTCCCATACCTGAACATGTTAATACACTGGCGGATCTAGGAATTGACCAAGGTTGGGGCGATACTTCAGAACGAGGTTATTAGCAAACAGACAGAAGTCATTGTTATCTCCAACAAACGGGTTTCTCAAGAATATATTTCCAAGGTAAATAAAAAAATTGACAAATAAAATTAATTACCTAAGACATTCCCATACCTGAACATGCCCCCCCCCCCCTTCCCCGATAAGCACCCCCCCCCCCCCCTTTCCCCCATTTACACATATTTGTAAAAAATAAAAATAAAACGCATTTTGAAAAAAAATGTGACTTCATAGTTTTATTGTAAAGTAACTAAAAAAAATTTTATTTTTATTTTTAAAAAAATATAACTATTTATAATATACTTACATAAAAGTAAGGTACAACTACAAAGAGACGAAATTTGATAAAATTTCATACTTATTTTATATTGAAGTATGGCATTTTTTTATTTTGGATCGGTCGCCGAAACAGAAATTGTCCGTCTCTTGTGACAAAGTCCTTTGTTTTTTACGAGTGAAGTCCCTTTGTGTCGCCTGCCTGGCGTTGTCTTTTGTCTCTTTATTGTCTTTCATTGTTCCGCAACGTTGAATTACTTGCAAGTTACGTTCGTTTAGGGTACTCTGTTACCAGATTGTTTTAATTCTTCCGTTGTCCGACCTAACGATTACTTAGTTAAGTCCCGGGGGGAAGGGGGGAATACTGGAGCGGTTGCTGTGAAATAAAGGTTTTCAAATTCCCAAGGCAGGGGAGATCGCTCCGTCGCAAATCCCCTTGGATTCACCAATGTGATAATACGAAAGATTCATCTCAGAGATGAAGAATAGAATATTTCGGGCAAATGCTGCATTCAATAAAATACAGTAGCCCTCATACGGCGTGTTAGGTTCCAGGCTCGCGCCGAAAAGCAGAAATTGCCGAAAGGCGGAACATAGCCGTGTGTACCATGCACATGCATATCCCATCCCAACTAACATAATTACCGATGTATGCTACGTCGGTCGGTCTCACTCACAATAGTAACTCGCGCCAGACAAAAAAGTGCGCAACGCACGGTGTGCAACTTGCGCGGCGTGGGTGTTATATAAAATAAATGCTTTGATTTTATTTATTTATTTGGGACCAAAAGATGCAGCAATAGAGAATGCAGTCAGCGACTCATAGCTTGACTGCTTGCATCAGGGTCAGCGAACCAGAGCTGACCAAGACCGTACTCCACCTCCACGTGGTGGTCCTGGAAACAGTCTGCAGCAGTGCAGTCTGGCTGAGCGAGTACGGATCGCAGAGGGAAGGCAAACCCGGTCCCAAAAAATGCCGTGCTGAAGTCGGATAGAGTATATCTTGACAACAAGAAAGATAGAAGGACGAGACTGGAGTATATCTTGACAACAAGAAAGATAGAAGGACGAGACTGGAGTATATTGTGGCAACAAGAAAGATAGGAGGACGAGACTGGAGTATATCGTGACAACAAGAAAGATAGAAGGACGAGACTGGAGTATATCTTGACAACAAGAAAGATAGAAGGACGAGACTGGAGTATATCTTGACAACAAGAAAGATAGAAGGACGAGACTGGAGTATATCTTGACAACAAGAAAGATAGAAGGACGAGACTGGAGTATATCTTGACAACAAGAAAGATAGAAGGACGAGACTGGAGTATATCTTGACAACAAGAAAGATAGAAGGACGAGACTGGAGTATATTGTGGCAACAAGAAAGATAGAAGGACGAGACTAGAGTATATCGTGACAACAAGAAAGATAGAAGGACGAGACTGGAGTATATTGTGGCAACAAGAAAGATAGAAGGACGAGACTAGAGTATATCGTGACAACAAGAAAGATAGAAGGACGAGACTGGAGTATATCTTGACAACAAGAAAGATAGAAGGACGAGACTGGAGTATATTGTGGCAACAAGAAAGATAGAAGGACGAGACTGGAGTATATCGTGACAACAAGAAAGATAGAAGGAAAAAGGAGAGAGAGTACGACAAAGCACAGTTTAACATCAAGGCATGGACAGAAGTCAACAACAGAGTTGATAAATAATACTATAGACAGGAAGTTGTGGACAGACGTGATCGTCTACACCACCTGGTATAGTACTTGAAGAAGAAGTGTATCATTATCTTTTGACTCCTTATGGAACATGAACCACCACAGCAGACGGCCTCCTTTAGAAAACCTAGGTCAAAGGTCAAACTCTTTTAGTAGTGGTTTCTGTAGCAGTATGTTTGACATGATGAGGTTGCCAGCCTGATACACAACCTCGTATTCGTTACCTTTTACGACATGCATACGACAGCAGAAGTATTATTATTTCTTTGTCTCTTCAAAACTACACAGTAAATGTGTGAACAGAGCGGGCTTTAGGGCAATTTTAATCTATATGGCCTAATCAGGCCCCGCGCTCATAGGAAGCACGACACTCGGGTTCCCACCTCCAGCGTTGACAAAACAAAAATAAGTAATAAAGAACGAAGATTGATTCAAACTAGATATTAGGAGAATAAGCGAGTACATTGTAACTAAAACATATATATATATATACCAAGCTTCGTCTGTTTAATTCAAATGTTATCTCAGTGTTAACAGTGGCGTCACAACGAACAACCTGGAGAGCACTGGTTTCTGCCTTATGCGCCGTGTTTGGCGCTTAAAGAATATATATATATATATATATATATATATATATATATATATATATATATATATATATATTGCTGCTATGTGGACGCTTTACTCACACTTTACCTTTTGTTAGCGCTTGTGACCAGAAATTTTGATCATTAAAAATATGTGTGAAATAGTTCCGTCCGTAACGGTTACCGCAATATTAGCAACTAGCGTAACGCTATTGTTGTATGCAGTACAAAGTTTTCAAAGGCACACAAATGAAAATCTTCTGTATACCAGAAATGGGTTACCGTATCACCGCCAACAACAATCGACGCAATTAGCGCCCTTTCTCCGTAAAGCAAAATGGATTCTAATTACTAGTTTTTCATATTGTTTCCGCGTTAGCACAGTAAAGCGTTGACTGAGTAGCTGCTACTTGACTTTGTTTAGCGCATTCTCATTTCGACATTACGACCTTTTCGCCCTAGTTTGTATTTACGAGTGTGTCTTTGTTTCTCGCTTTTCCTTTGTTCATAAACCATATTCCCCCGTGTAGTTGCCGGTGGTCTATTATGAGACAAAGAAAGAACAGCATTTACAGCTCCATCAGGCATGTCAAACAAGGCGACAAGGATGAGGTTGTGCTAGGTGCTGGCAACATCAACATGTCAAATAAATTATTACATACACCACTGCTGCAAGAGCATGTCAATGTTTTGTGTAGGCTTCCTACAAGGCGTCAACGGCAGTGGTAACGCCACGCTCCATAGTGGGCAAAGAGTGGAATGATGATGATGTTGATGATGATGTTGATGATGATGTTGATGTTGATGATGATGTTGATGATGATGTTTATGATGATGTTGATGTTGATGATGATGTTGATGATGATGTTGATGATAATGTTACATTTTCTACGATTGTGTTGACCTGCCGTTGTATTTCTTGCATGGGTATTTCTTGTCGTCCTTATAACTTATCAAATATTACATCGTTTAACAGCAGATTTCCGAATACAAGGCAAATAATGTGTTAGCAAACTTCTTTAAAATCGAAAGAAATCATGTCCAACACAAAAATGAGAATCGTCAACTTTTTCAATACACTTTAGCTCCCCAAGGAGCATAGGTCTTCAACAAACACATGCCAAGCCTTCCTGTCCTGTGCCATCCGCTAACGTTCCTTCCATGTTTTCCTCATAATTTTCACCTCTGTATCCAGTTCTCTTCTCCTTGAGTTTTTTGGTCTACCTCTGCCTCTCTTTCCCTGTGGATTCCAGAACAAGGACTGCCTTGTAATGCTATCAACAGGATTTTTCAATGTGTGTCCTATCCATCGCCAGCGTCCTCTTCTCAACTCTTGTTCCACTGGCACTTGTCTGGTTCTTGTCATCAATTCCACATTTGTGACTTTGTCATACCATTTCAGTCCTTCTATTCTACGCAAGCACCCGTTTATAAAAGTCTGTAGCTTTTTGGTTGTTGTTTTTGTTGCTCTCCATGTCTCAGAACCATACAATAGGACTGACTTGACATTTGAGTTGAAGATTCTTATTTTCGTGTTGGATCCTATTTCTCTTGTTCTCCATATGTTTCCCAATGCAATGAAAGCTCCTCTTGCTTTTTTTGTATTCTTATTTTGATATCACTGTCTGTCCCTCCAACTTTAATCGTCAATTTAGATGTAACGATTGTCTTATCGCATGGCTCTGAAACACGGAGAACACCAAGAGAGACAACCAGAAAGTTTACAGGCTTTCATAAATATCTGTTTGCGTATAAAAGAAATGATTGAAATATTTGACGAGATGACAAATGTGGAACTGGAAACAGGAACGAGACAAAAACGAGGTGAATACGATGTGAGAGAATGTGACAGAATGGGGCGACCCCTCTCGATCTCGGTTTCACTACGGAAGTATCAGTTACATTTTATATTGATTTTGTTGCGTCCTTTCAATTGCCACACTTTCTTTCTTTCTCTGCTATGTGTAGCAGATATTTTTTCATTTTTAAATATACTTACACTCTTCTCTGCAATACTCGTCATGTCTGTGTGTTTACCTGTCTATCCCTGCGGATAGAGTAAACGGTGATGCAAGGTTAACCGACAGGAATCTTATTGTACCACAATGGTGCGACAGTTTTCGCACGTAAATGGCCAAGCGAGTTTACTTAGCGCTGATATGGTTCGTGTGACCGACTAATTGTTGTCGTGATAAGACACAGCACAGATGGTCAAATAGGAGTTTGTGTTTGCACAGGGAGCGCCGGTCAAGTATCGTCCTGGTGGGACGACAGACACACCTGAGCGGAAATGTTGTAATATTTCCGGGTAGATGCAAGAAATTATATGTAATCATTGACGAAAATATTTGAATGTCACGATTGCCGTATATGGAAAACGTGACCTTGACATTACGTTCAAAATTTTCCCTTGTCGGAAATATTTTAAATTTCCCCACGGGACATGCATGTTTGAAAACGATTGGCTTTTTACTTAGCTTCGAAACAAATAGAGTGGTGGAGGATAGTGAATATAACCTTGCATCGTTCAGTGTTAAGACACTTTAAGAAATCGCTTGCCAAGAAGACTACAACTAGACTTCCCAAAAGTTAGAATTCAGAAATTCCATTTTATCAGGCCGGACCTTTTATTGGAGAATCTTGACGGACTTACAAACACAGCACAGGAAATCTCTATCAATTAATAAGGAAAGCCGCTGTCTGGCGAAACTGAAGAAAACACACGGAGTCAGAGCGGGAATTAAAGTTAAAATTAACGACCACAAGTACACGTGAAATAAATCATCTACCTGTGCCTTTTATTCCTCTGAGCAAAAAAATCTGTGACCCAGGTTGGCGTAAGTTGTGATTTTACATTCTATAAGTCATTACTAATATGTGAACTAACTATATATATATATATATATATATATATATATATATATATATATATATATATATATATATATATATATATATATATATATATATATATATATATATATATATATATATATATATATAACCATGTGAATATTAATAAGAGGTGTCAGACAAGGACATCAGTGAAAGGTCAATAAACAACCTTAGATATGCAGATGATACCGTGTTGTTAGCTGAAAGCGAACAGGAGTTACAAGAACTAGTGAAGCAAGTGAACAGTATAAGTCATGAATATGGACTCGACATTAATATTGAGAAAACAAAAACTATGATAATTAGCAAAACAGACGATAAACCCACATTAAAGATAAGCGTAAATGGGGAAATCCTGGAACATGTCAAGAGCTACGTATATCTCGGTCATATAATAACAGAAGATGGCAGATGTGAAACAGAAATCAAGAAGAGAATAGGAATGGCCAAAGCTACATTCAACGACATGAAACATATACTAACATCCAAACAGTTATCTCACAAATTAAAACTGAGAATCATAAAGTGTTATATATATTCTGGGACCTCAAGACGCAGCAATAGAGACCGCAGTCAGCGACTCATAGCTTGACTGCCTGCGTCAGGACCAGCGAACCAGAGCTGGTCAAGACCGCACTCCACTGATAAGGGTGGATTTAACTGGAATGATAAGCCAAAGGGTCTGACCACCAAAAGTGGATTTAGGCTGACGACAAATCACCACCCCTATCGACACCTGGTATAAAAGTGCAAGATGTAGGTGTCTTCTCTGGTTTATAGTGTTGCTGTGTATGTTGCAGTAGAATAGTTCACAGGGTACAACACAGGCAACATGATGTGTAGAGTCATGAAAATGGTAACTTCGCTTTATGTTTTATACCATTTATTGCACGCCACAAAACAGTCATGATATTTTGTCATCACCAACATAGTTTAACGAATGCAGCATTCAAAATCATATTAGCTGATAGTCATGTAGGATTCAATACTCAATAGTTCTATTGTAAACAGATAGCTTCTGTATATTCGATATCATAAAGTTCTGGTTCATGAAGCTGTATAAAAATATATATATATATATATATATATATATATATATATATATATATATATATATATATATATATATATATATATTATATATATATATATATATATATATATATATATAGCACAGATCTGGGTGCCTAAGGTTCATACATATAACTTCTGCAACAGTGTCAGCTGCAGATCATCAATGTTCATAGACAATAATAAATGCTCCCTTCCTGATGCTAGCAGATCAGATGTGTACAATAAGTCCGTTTACTGTCTGCACGTGAATAGCATACATGGAATACAGGTCAAACCGACCCTTATAACCTTCCTAAGTCTAACCATCTGACTTGGACGTGATCTCTGATATAACGAATCCTGGAACACAGACAATAGTCTTGTTGGTCTAGAGCGACCCATATATATATATATAACTAGTTCAGGTATAAAGATACCGGTGGCGAAAATCCTAGTCAAAGTACCTCTCCATTTTGAATCACACAGGCGAGCAAGGAGCCACAAAATGACGAACTTCTAGATGATAGCATAAAGTTCAATACAAGAGGAATTACCTTTCTTCGGAAATCAACCACGAACATATGCCTCCAGGCAGGCTTGAATAATACTGGGAAATAGTCTAGTTAGCTAACTAACTCACAAAGACAATGTATTTCCCTCAGAAAATCACAAGACGCACATTGCGTCCGCTCGCTGCTCAGACCATTTCTAAACTCCCGAGCTGGGCGGAACACACCAAACGAACTACCAGTTTTGACATGCGCAGAACTCCAATATCTGAGTCGCCGCTCACATAAGACGATTCTAAGAACATTCGAGATAAAAGTCTTACACAGTCGCGCCTTTTATGGTCATGAACAGAAGCGTTAAGACAGGTTTCAGACATCTACAACAGTTGACTGATACTACCAAATAAGGAGATATGGTCACGCTTCGTTCAAGAAATTATAGACCGAACGTGTCTCTATACAAGAGAAGGCAAACTCATAAAAAAATTGTAGTCTCGATATCTCGGGTTATGTCCCTTTGACTGTAAAAAAACATAATACACCTTTCAGTCAAAAAATGATCATACATACGAAAAATGATCATACAAAGACTTTGGAAAAAGTAATTATTTGTGCGTAACATTACCGCACCCTCCCGGGAAAAAAAAAATGAAACATTTTTTTTTTTAAATCCTGGAGCCGGAAAAATCTAGGCTCCTAACGCACGTATGATGCGCGGATATATACCTAACAAACTAGCTCAACGCATGGAGCGAAACTGAGATCATATCTCAGGTCCTTAGAGAAAAAATTTATCTAAGTATTCGCGTATATATTCCAGGAAGGTGCCACCAACACACGCCACAATGATGGCAACATCATAATAAAAGTCAAATTACTCTCATACCAATATATGAAATTAAATATATCATTATGATATCATACAATGTGTTGTGCAAATAGCGGTGTAATATACTAATATACCGCACTATATTATTACATTATATAATGCATCAGTAATTAATAACTAATACAATGTTATTCTTCGTTGACATAAAACAATCAATAGAAGAAGATGTGGACATCATCCGCTCCCAATCTAGGACAGGACTTGATATCCTCAATGTTCCACAATGGACATAATCTCGCAGACTTCACTGATGTGCTGCGAAAATATCAATAACACAAATCTTAAAGACAACTGGTAAATCTCTTAATACAATTATGCAAATATATTATCTAAATGTGGCCGAGTGATCTTTTGGCCCGTATATCACTAACTAAGCCTTCTTAGATAATTACATGGTACAATGTTATAAATTCCCCCCAAAAAAGTGAGAAAAAATCTACTAACATGTCATTATAATATTGGACTGTATATCAGGAAATATATATATATGACAGAAGAATCATGTGGAATCGTGTGGGCATCTGGACAGAATGTCTGCCATCACATTATCCGAACCACGGATAGCTCGAACCGAGAAATGAAATGGTTGAAGAGCTATGGCATAACGAGTGGACCTCGAGCTCTTCAAGTTTTTGCTCTGAATAGCAGTAAGCGCTTTCTGGTCGGTTTCCACAATGAAGTGTGCGCCTAGAAGAAATCTTTGTAACTTCAGAATAGACCATACCATAGCCAATAACTCACGGTCTAAAACCGAGTAATTCTTTTCTGCAGCATTTAATTTCCTAGAGATATACATCACCGGATGCAGAGTATCAGAATACTCCTGCATTAGTGCTGCCCCAATCCCAGTTGACGAGGCGTCACTTCGAAGAACAAAAGTCTTCTCAATAGTAGGTAACCTAAGAATAGGTGGAGATGAAAATAGGGCTTTAACCTGGTCCAATGAGGATTGACATTCTTTAGACCAGCGGATCAGATTAGGCGACCCTTTCTTCAATAAAGTAGAAAGCGGTGCCATAATGGAGGACAGATTCGGAATGAATCGTCCGTAGAATTGGATCAAACCTAATAGACTCCGTACTTGTTTCTTCGTCTTAGGGACCGAAATGTTAAGTATTTTTGAAACATTGTGGTCCTCTGTCTTTAAAAGACCATGACCAACACGATGACCTAGGAAAGAAATCTCGCTAAATCCTATAAAGGCTTTAGAGGGTTTTGCAGTCAAGTTATACTCGCGAAGAGTAGACAGTAATTCGTATAAACCCAAATAGTGATCTTCCCAGGAATCACTGAATAGACAGATATCATCTAAGTATGCTATGACATCTGTACGATATGCGAGAATTCGCCGCATCATGCGTACGAATGTAGCAGGGGCGTTCATAAGACCGAAAGGCATGAAATTCCATTGGAATAAACCCCTAGGTGTAGAAAAAGCTGTAAAAGGTTTGGCACGTTCAGTTAGCGGAACTTGCCAATAACCTTTAGACAAATCTAGTTTGGTAAAGAATCTAGAATTAGCAAGTTTATTGAGTAGCTCTTCTAATGAAGGCATAGGTTCAGCGTCGAACTTCGTAACTTGGTTCAATTTGCGATAATCTACGCAAATGCGAATGTTATTATCCTTCTTTCGAACAATAACCATAGACGAAGAGTATGCTGAAGTGGATGGTTCAATGATTTCCAAACGTATCATTTCATCCAATTCTTTTTCGACTTGAGACTGGAAATGGATAGGTATTGGATAAGGTCTGACTCTGATAGGATTATGATCAGTTAGCACAATGTCATGTTCAATGACATGTGTGTGTCCCGGGATGTCTGTAAGAACATCCTGAAATGTTTGCAACATCGAAGAAACTTGTCGATGTTCCTCAGCGGAAAGATTTGGAGAAACGGTCACGTTTTTCCAAGATTCCGTAGAATAAAGTGGGACCATAGGAAGAGGAAGATTGACATCAGAAAAAGTAGTTTCCTCATCCTGTATAACTGACAGAGATGAGTACTGACCATGAGGTGCTTGAGAATTGTCCGTTGCCTGGAAAATAGGCTGCAAATAGTCAGGTCTTTCATAAAATTCCGTGAGCATATTTATGTGGAAAGTTTTATGCTTTCCATCAATATCGACAACATAGTCGACATCAGAAATTTTGGAGACTATTGCATATGGACCTTTCCATGCAATTAGAAGTCTGTTCTCCCTTGAAGGAAGTAGAACGAGAGCTTTGTCACCTGGACAAAGTTGTCGTAGACATCTATTTTTATTTGCAAACTGCCTTGCCTTTTCTTTAGCAAATTCGGATGAAGAAGTTGCTAGTTTGCATGCCTCGATGATCTTTTGCCTAAGAGCAATGACGTACTCATAAGAAGATTGAGTTTCATCGCTAATATTATCGGCAGTGATTAGATCGTGAAGTAAAGACATAGGGCCGCGCGGTTGCGCGCCAAAGACAAGTTCAAAAGGGGAAAACCCTGTATGTTCATTGGGGACCTCTCTATACGCAAAGAGAGCCGCGGGTAAGACCCTGTCCCAATCCTGAGGATGATCCTCAGTTATCTTACCAAGTAAAGTTTTCAGAGTCCTATTTAAACGTTCGACTAACCCATTAGACATTGGGTGATAGATACTGCTGAGAGACCTTTTAATATGTAGCATAGACATTACCTGTGACATAGTGTCTGATATAAGTTGAGTGCCATGGTCTGACAATATTTCTCCGGGAAAACTCAAGTGAGAAAATATCAGCCAAAGAGCGTCTGCGATATCAGCAGTTGAGATGCTCTTGAGAGGTATTGCCTCTGGCCAACGTGTGCACATATCGACACATGTAAGAATAAATTGATGTCCTCTAGCTGACTTAATTCTAAAAGGACCGATAATATCTATTGCCATTTTTTGAAAAGGGCGAATAGGAATGTCAGCAGCCTGGATAGGCGCAGCATGTCGTGGTCCTTTAGATTTGACCTCCTGACATACTTTGCAAGAGTGACAGTAAATTCGTATGTCCTTGCTCACAAATGGCCAAAAGAAAGCCGCAAGAACCCTCGACTTTGTACGGGAAAAACCCATATGTCCAGCACATTGCGAGTCATGAGCATGTTGCAATATTTGCAATCTCATGCTCTTGGGCACAAGAATTTGTGAATGAGTGGACGTAGTCGAGTCTTGTACCATACGTACAAGTACGCCGTTCTTCATAGAAATCCAAGATTTTCTATTAGTATTCTGATTAGGATCACCTTTTTTTTGCTAGAATGAAGAATTTTTGTAAAGACGGATCTTCTTCTTGCAATTTGATAAATGAGTCACGTGTAATAGTCAAGTGACTATCTTGGTCATTTACTTCATCATTATTAGTTAATGAAGTTTGAGGTGGATCCAGAGCATGTGCTCTTGTGACCACCGCATTGGTAGCTTCAATGTTTTGCTCTTCCCAAACAGCAATCTGCTGTGGGGTACATTCCCTAACTCCGTGAATACGACCAATAATAAGGTCCGCAATAGGGTTTGGAAGTAGACACGCGTGGACCTCTCCCGTGAAGAAAGGAGTAGCAATATGTATTATGGCAGTAGGATACTTTTCCAACGTGCCACCAAATGTGACACATTTGATGACCTTTCCTGTAGCACAGGATGGATCTACAAGAGATTGCCTAACACCAACAGTAGTACATCCAGAATCAAACAACACTGAGACTGGATTACTATTTACAAGCCCCTTATGTAATATAAGAGAACCTCTCCCATCATGAGCAACATTAGCAGGAAGAGCGGGCAAAGGATGACCACAGCTTAGAGTACTAACGGTCTCGGATCAAATAAAGTACTGCATTGGATACATTTATTTGCTCTACCAAAATCAAAAGATGAGCATCCGATAACATTATGGTCTTTATCACTATTAATCTGTTTATCTGCTCCCTGAGATTCTTGTTGAACAGAATTCGTCTGTTGATATCTTTTTCTCTTATGTTCAGTTTGTTCTTTCATTTTCTTTTCCTCCGACTTCAATGCCTTGGCATATTGAACAGTCGCAAATTCTTCTAATTTATCACCAGTCTTCCCAAGGGTTTTACCCTGCTCAATAAAGTACTCAAATGTAGACATGATGTCTAAAATGTGAGTACAGAACCTGAAATAATTAATTATCTTATTTCAATCTTAATAGCAACAAGACTTAATAAAGTGCTTGTATAATCACTATGTTTACTCCAATCTCTGTGGGAAACAAGATTTGACACCAACTTGTATTATCAAATGTATAATAATATCACAAGTCACCTCTTTATCATCAGTGCACTACACAAATCAGTGCATAACCATCAGTTATTTATCATAACTGCACTACAATAGTGCATAAGCAAAAAAACCACCAGTTAGTTATGATATGTGCACTATAGACCAATAGTGCATGAGCATATATGTAACAATAGTGAAAGCTAACTATGCAAGAACTATGTAAACAATAACAAGACAATGTAAACAATAACAAAGGTCACCAACAATGTAAACAATAACAAAGATCAAAGTCAATGTAAACAACAACAAAGATCAAAGTCAATGTAAACAATAACAAAGATCAGAGTCAATGTAAACAACAACAAAGATCAAAGTCAATGTAAACAATAACAAAGATCAGAGCAATACGAAAAACATTCGCATAAGTCAAATAAATAAACAGCGAAAACTAAAAAGAAATATGCGAAGATATGACAAACAAATGACGCTACAGTGTATAGACAGCAATTTTGTAAAGAATTGAATAATAGAAAAGAGGAGACCTACAAATACAAACAACAAATGAAATCGAAACTAAAAAAACAGAAAGAGAGAGAAAAAAAAATATACAAAAAACGAAAATAAAGCACAACTCGTCACAACTAAACAGATATAGCAACGATTGTCGCTAGCAAATTTCACAGTAGGAAATTCGCACAGTCCCTAACGAAAACGCTAACAGTAGAACCTCTGTGACGTGGTATCTTCTACTGAAAGACACCGCCCAACCGAAAAACCCGCTGAAATATAAACATATAAATATTCAAATACAAATAACATTTAACATGTAACATGTAAACAGTGTGAAAAATGTGAGAGACAGAAGGCTCAGTTAGAACATAAGGGCACAGTTCACAAACAAAACAGGCCACTTAACTTCTATGAATCCACAACGTCAGCACAGTTCAGAACAGGATGTGATCAGCATTCTTAGGACAATGATCCAACGTTGATCCATATCTGCTCTCATAAACTGCCACGACGACGGAAATGAGCTTCTGACAGAAAACAGCTTCTGAACTTGACCTTCTGAATTGACTTGAGCACTTGACCTTCTCAATCCGGAACAGTTGTTACGGCACTTGTCCTTCTTCCTAACAGATCAGGAAATCGATTTGCTCGGCACTTGTCCTTCTATCGTAGGAAAACTGCCAACTTGACGAGCAACGCCGGGTATTTTGAAACAATTTCCAACTTTCAGCAACGCCGGGTACTTTCAAAATCTTTCATCAAACATTGAGGTGATGAGTTGAAACTGTAATGTTGAAAGCTTGATGATGATGTCTGGGTTTGTTGACCCCCTTGATAGCTGGTACCAGAGTAAACCAACAATTGGCCACCAAAAATGATAATGGGTCGCCAAAATCCCAGGTACGTTAGCTCCGTTATAACATACTACAGTTCAAGGAATGTCTGCATTCAACAATATTATTAGCTGATAGTCATGTAGGATTCAATACTCAATAGTTCTATTGTAAACAGATAGCTTCTGTATATTCGATATCATAAAGTTCTGGTTCATGAAGCTGTATAATAATATATATATATATATATATATATATATATATATATATATATATATATATATATATATATATATATATATATATATATATATATATATATATATATAGCACAGATCTGGGTGCCTAAGGTTCATACATATAACTTCTGCAACAGTGTCAGCTGCAGATCATCAATGTTCATAGACAATAATAAATGCTCCCTTCCTGATGCTAGCAGATCAGATGTGTACAATAAGTCCGTTTACTGTCTGCACGTGAATAGCATACATGGAATACAGGTCAAACCGACCCTTATAACCTTCCTAAGTCTAACCATCTGACTTGGACGTGATCTCTGATATAACGAATCCTGGAACACAGACAATAGTCTTGTTGGTCTAGAGCGACCCATATATATATAACTAGTTCAGGTATAAAGATACCGGTGGCGAAAATCCTAGTCAAAGTACCTCTCCATTTTGAATCACACAGGCGAGCAAGGAGCCACAAAATGACGAACTTCTAGATGATAGCATAAAGTTCAATACAAGAGGAATTACCTTTCTTCGGAAATCAACCACGAACATATGCCTCCAGGCAGGCTTGAATAATACTGGGAAATAGTCTAGTTAGCTAACTAACTCACAAAGACAATGTATTTCCCTCAGAAAATCACAAGACGCACATTGCGTCCGCTCGCTGCTCAGACCATTTCTAAACTCCCGAGCTGGGCGGAACACACCAAACGAACTACCAGTTTTGACATGCGCAGAACTCCAATATCTGAGTCGCCGCTCACATAAGACGATTCTAAGAACATTCGAGATAAAAGTCTTACACAGTCGCGCCTTTTATGGTCATGAACAGAAGCGTTAAGACAGGTTTCAGACATCTACAACAGTTGACTGATACTACCAAATAAGGAGATATGGTCACGCTTCGTTCAAGAAATTATAGACCGAACGTGTCTCTATACAAGAGAAGGCAAACTCATAAAAAAATTGTAGTCTCGATATCTCGGGTTATGTCCCTTTGACTGTAAAAAACATAATACACCTTTCAGTCAAAAAATGATCATACATACGAAAAATGATCATACAAAGACTTTGGAAAAAGTAATTATTTGTGCGTAACAAGGTCCTAGAAAATCTAGGGATGAAAAGAGAACTAATGAGGGAGGTCAAAGTTCGACAGCTGAAATACTTTGGCCACATAAAAAGGCATAACACCTTGCAGAAGACCATAACAGAAGGGAGAGTTGAAGGCAAACGTGCAAGGGGAAGACAGCGCTATAAGTGGGAAGACAACATCAAGAGATGGACAGGAAAGAGTCTATCAGAGTGCACCATCAAGACAAGAGACAGAAGACGTTGGAGATCCATTACAGCCAACCTTCGTTGTGGAGATGGCAACTGATGATGATGATGAATATTAATATGTAAAAAAGCTAGTAGTGGATGTCCTAGTCATTTGAGTCTGGCAATCTCAGCGTACAGAGTGATAATTTCATGAACCACCACTGCAAGGGCTGATAACTGCTTTATCACTAGTTTCTTAAAGAGAACTAAAAGCAAAAGGTAGTCCCAAGTTCCATATGGAGCAGGAAGGAAAAGATGAAAGAAGTGATGTGAATTATAATTATAATACTTACAGTTTCAAACTAGTGTAAATGTTGATGTTAACATATGCACTTTAAAATTAATGGAAGTTTCAAACTTATCAAAGCAGTGTAAACATAAATTAAAACATATTCAATTTATATTGTGAACACTTTTCAATCAGTGGAAATGTAAATGTAAACATATTCTATCTGTACTATTAACCTTTTCATGTAAATGTAAAGCAACTATAAAAGCTATTTAATTTAAATGAAAAGAAAGTTTTATCCCAAGGGATTAAATTTAATTATCAGCGAGGATAAATTCTGAGTTAAATGGGATGGTGGAATAGAAAAGGGGGGCACATAACTATGTGTTGGAAAACGCAATACTCAGGAGAGCGTTTAGTTTATATTCTTTATAATAGTTATTGGTGGTACCAGCAGAAAGTACTATTTCTGGAACAAGAAGGGACAAGTGGCCTACGCTTTAAGACGAGGGGCCAACTTTCGTAGACTCTCCCTGACATTTCTGGGAAACGAGCTACACCCGACTACCCTGACCAGCAACGAGCGTGAGCAGTGTAAAAAGAACCAACCCATCAGATGGAGCCGAACCATCATTGGCAGCTAAGTTCAATATATATGTTGCCACTTAAACTTCTTGTAAAAATTTATTTCCCATCACGACCGTGGTGATAACTTTTTCTTGATCCATAACTATTAAAATTATTTTCAAACTGTTAAAACTTAAGTGATTATTAAATTTTGTTATTTGAAATTTTACAAATTTAACTTCGATTTAATCATTTTAAATGTACTACATGTTTGTCGCAGTCAATTTACTACACACACTCTAAATAGAGCTATACCAGAACAATAAGAATTCAACTGAGTAAATCAGAGGTGGGGGCTTAACGAGCTGAAATTAATCATTGCTTAATTCTTCACAAACGTTGTCGGCAGATTCTAGAATTAACGTGCTCAGCCAATGCAGCATTGTTTTCGCTTATCTGAATATCTTGTGAATACTCCCTTGTGATAGAAGTCGCATCACCCTTCTATCCACAAATCTGCCAAGAGTAATCTTGTGCGAAGGTAGACACCTTTGAAGCCCATATTAGATACTCTTGAGCTTTGGTCACTGTTGGACCACTACTGCAAAGCAGGGGCGGCAATAACGTCACAGAGAAAGACATTGGCGATGGATAGGACACATACGACATGAAACCAGTGGGTAGCATCATTACAAGACAGTCTGTGTTCTGGAATTCCCAGGACAACAGAAATGGAGGTAACAATAACAACACATTGAGAAGAGAATTTCATGCAGAAATAACAGGGATAAAGAAGCTGCAGAAAGATCTATCTATGGATGGTACAGGACATGAAAGCATGGTATGAATTTGTAGAACATCTGTGAGCCACAGGAAGCTGAGATAATGTGACTAATCCTATATGAAAGTTGTTGATAGATTTACAAGGCAGGTCTTGTTCTGGGATCACCAGGGTAAGAGAAGAAGAGGTAGATTTGAACGCACATGGTGAAGATAACTGGAGACAGAAATGAAAATGACGAGAGAAAGAGAAGGAAAAAAACCTTGAGCTGATGTCACGTGACAGGACGATTTGCCATGTGTTTATTGAGAACCTCTGCTCCGTGGGCAGCCGAAGGGTATCGACTGATTGATTGATTATTCTATATAGTTATCAGGTTCTGGGATCGAAATCTGGTATCTTTAAGCTCCAGTCTACCCAGCTGTAAATGGGTACCTGACTTTACTCGTAAGATATGGAAGGAAAAGGCAGAGGAAAAGGGCACTGGTCACTCAACCTCATAAAAAGTTGGACATATTGTGGAGTAGTCTCTTACACTTCATTGCACTACGGCAATTTCTGCTAAGTGACTACCCTTGTATAAGTTACTCTGTTCTCGAAGATTGTACTCACAAAAGTTAAGTGATCAGGAAAGCTTGGTTCCACAGATGAATGGAACCTGACGTCAGTGTAGTTTTTGTTTGACGTCACTGCTCGTTCTAGAATGTCTCCATATTGTCTGACCCTCAGTGAGAACGGAAGAGCACTGTAGCATTTGGGACGGATGTTGGAATAGTGACAGAAGCGTGCTGCAAGCAGTGTAGACCGCCTATACGCCAGCAATAACTGTGGCTGACTTAATTGCTGTTTCTATTGGGTCAAAAGCTAAGTGTACCGTCTTTAATAATTTTCACTCTGGAGCATTCGGTTACCCACAGCGTTGACCCACGTAATGAAAGTCTTCCATGTGCTTCTCAGTCAATCAAATGATCAGTACCCGGTAGCTCCCCACGGAGTATAGGCCTTCAACAAGAGTATGCCAAATCATCATGTCTCGTGCCATCAGCTCAAGGTCTTCCCATGTCTACCACATCATTATCAACAAATTGCCACAGAAGCCACCTCCGCAAGAGTATGTGAATGTTTGGTACAGGTTTCCTGCAAGGAGGCCAGCTTCGGTGGTAGCTTCATGAGGAGCTAAAAGGAAAATGGTGATGATGGTGGTGGTGAGAACAAGATGTCTTCTCTTAATGAACCACTCGGTAATGAATGCACTGATATGTCGCAATCCGCGCAGAACGAGAGACTAACTACATTTATTTCCGTGAATCGGGTAACTCTTGTATTCACATTCACTTTTTACTGGGCAGACATATTTTCCGGCTAACTTTATAATTATTTATTTCATGCTGAATTGATCCCTTATTTGCGCTGTTTCTGTTTTAATGGATCAGTGGACTGGATAGAATGTAACCTTATTGAGATTTATCTTGTTTAAATATTCGTTCGTGGATAGGCTAGCGACACATTTGGTTCCCATCGGAGCGTTAAGAGATCTAGTGACTCGTAAAATTGTCATATAACTTTACTGGTTCGAATCAGTCGTAACTGGTACGTTAATCGTATTGCTGATAGCCTTTATTTGTTGAGTTCCGGTAGTTGGTTGAATGTGTTTACAGCTTGGGTCAGTTGATAAGATGGCTTTCGTGACGGTCAGTGTAGAACGAATGTGGATATCCTTAATGTTAAGTGCACGAGTGATTGGGTTTGCATAGTCAAAATGATTGGCTGGTTGCGTGTATAACCTGTATAAGGCAAGACTGCGACTGAATTCTTGTTTAGCAGCGGTTGCTTACTGATGTTGCGTATTGTAGATGTAGATTTTAGGACGTTTTTATACTTTTCGAGCTAAAGCAATGAATTAACGTTATCCATTTCGTTACGGAATTAATTTGGAACGTTTGAATCTTGATTATATTTGATGGATTGGCTGCATTTATTGTGTGGGGAAGTTTTTGAATTAATAACGTTATAATTTATTATAAGTGAAAGCAACGATATTGTTGGTTTAGCTTTGTTAAAGTGTTAATATTTTGTGTTGTGTTTAAATAAGGTCATGTGATCAATAGCTGTGATTTTTAGCACAGAGGGAAGCCACAGAGATGTAGTTTTACAGAATATGGTTTAGAATATCATCATCATCATCTCCATCGTCATAATCATTTTCTTTTTTGCTCCTTGTGGAGCATAGAACCACAACAATTGTGACATGGTTGGTGCAGCCTTCCCTCAAAGGAACCAGCTGTTGTGGTGGCTCTAAGGTCATGTGACTGGTTGGTGCAGCCTTCCCTCAAGGGAACCAGCTATTGTGGTGGCTCTAAGGTCATGTGACATGGTTGGTGCAACCTTACCTCAAGGGAACCAGCTATTTTGATGGCTCTAAGGTCATGTGACTGGTTGGTGCAGCCTTCCCTCAAGGGAACCAGCTATTGTGGTGGCTCTAAGGTCATGTGACTGGTTGGTGCAGCATGATCTTGTAGCGGTGGTGTCTGTAGCACTGTCTTTTGTATGATGAGGTTGCCAACCTCATGGACAACCTCCTTATAGTTGCCTTTTAAGCGACCTACCTGAGAGATCAGTAACTCTATTCATAATTCGTCTCACGATAGACCCCTGGACCACACGGGGCAAATATTTTTTATTGTTTACTTAATGTGATGAAGGATTAATGCAGGTGGTTTAGGTATCATGAAGAACACCAATTATAATTTAAGTAAGTTGATGAGGTTATAATATTTGTGCTTTAGCTAAGATGATGTGTTAGTAATATTGATACATTAGTTAGAGTGGTGAACAGTTTTGATGGTTCTACTACAATGAATAATGCATAATATTGATTTTAGCTATGTCATGAGCTAAGCTGAGGAATGAGTTAACGTTACGAATTTAAATTAGGGTTCAAAGAAGTCATATAATAATATTGATAGTTTTAGGATAGATAAGTTGCCGTCTCCGTATCGAAAGTTGGAACGTTGGATCTCCGTTTTGTCGTTGTTGTTTTTTTTTTTTTTTTTTTTTGCATTTTGATTTCCTTCGGTTAGACCTGTTCTCTTGCCATAGCACTTGTCATACTCGTCAACTGGGCATGTTATGAGAAAATGAAAGTTTGAAAAGTTTGTAGTTAAATACAAACATTAACAGCAAAAAGATACCTAACAGAAAAAGCCGACGTAGACAGTTTTTAACTGCGCGGTTTGACATCATCATCACCAATATTTTTCAGCTCATTGTGGAGTACAGGTCATCAATAAAAACATGTCTAGCATTCCTGTCTTGTGCTGTCCCTTCAAGTTCTTTCATGTCGTCCTTGTTCCTATCATGTCTCCAGTTTTCTTCTCGGTGTGTGTGTTTTTTTTTTTTTTTTTGTCTTCCTCTATCTCTCTTACCCTGGAGATCCCAGAACATGGACTGCCTGCTAATGCTATCAGCCGGTTTTCTTACTGTGTGTCTTATCCAGCCTCTTCTTCTTATCTTTTGTGTCACTGATCTTTATCAGGTTCTTCCTGTCAGCTTCACATTGATGATCTTGTCCTAACGTTTGGGTCCTTCTATTCTACACAAGCACCCAGTTATGAAAATCTGTTTTATTCTGGTTGTAATTTATTGTTGTACTCCATGCTTGAGGGCCATACAATATGACTGACATGACATCACTATTCTCCTAACTGTGTCTATATTGCTTCCAAGAAATATGTATTTGTCTACATCTTGTAGTCATGTTTCTCCCATTGTAATCGAGCTATCATCTGCTCCATTTATTTTCAGAATCTTTGACCTTTCTCTGGGCATTTTCTGACCCAATTGCTGTGACTTTTCATCAGTGGCGTACTTAAATTATTTGGCACCCGGTGCGGATGCTTCCTTGGTCATCCCGTAGAAACAGGGCACGCTCGATTAGCAAAACGGTTATGACACTTTCGTCTCGCTGCACTGTTACGGGGATCAAAATCTGGTACCGTCACGCTCCAATCTACCCTGCTGCAAATGGGTACCTAACTCTGCTCTTGAGTTAGATTAGGCAAAGGCAAGAAGGAAGAACCTCATTTAAAAAAAGGTGAACCTAGTAAGGTGAAGTCTGTAACGCTTCAGTCACGTGCGGCAGTTTCTGTTATTGTACTACCTTTACCTAAGAAGCATGGAGGATAAGAGAAAACCACCGTCGTGATGTGCTTTCTACAGTTGTCAATAGAAGCCACCTCCAAATTACAAGAAGATTTTAAGGAAAAAGAGACTGAGGACGACAAAAAGAGAAGCCACTCGACAGTCTGATTTCGTAACATGGGAAAAAAACACAACAACAGCACTGATAAGAACAACTGATAAAATTAATGAACTGGAGCGGGAAATTAAGAAGGGACATTATCACCAACGCCTGCTGGAGAGAAAAAGAATGAGAAAGTGCTAAGATTAGAGAACAGTTAGAATACAGGGTCATCATGATCATTATCTCCCTAAAGTTCCCTAAGGAGCAGAGGCCTTCAAAAGTCTTCCCGTCCCTTATCATTAGCTGATGGTTTTTCCATGTCTTTTGTTATCCCCTTTATTTCTGTCCAAAGTTCTCTTCTCCATTTGTTATTTGGTTTCTCTCTATCTTTCTTACACTGAGGATTACAGAACAAGGTCTACCTTGTAATGTTATCAACAGATTTGTTCAATGTATGTCCTATCAATCGTCAGCTGCTTCTTATCATCTTTAGTTAGAATACGGTGTAGTACCTATCAACATTGAGGACAGAAAAGACAGATCGACACAGAAGAGATCTGGACCACTTAACATCATGGCATCAATCAAAATTGAGGAAATGAAAGACAGATCGACAGAGAAGCGATCCTAGACCACTTAACATTATGGCATCAATCAGAATTGAGGAAATGAAAAACAGATCGACAGAGAAGCGATCCTAGACCACTTAACATCATGACATCAATCAAAATTGAGGAAATGAAAGACAGATCGACAGAGAAGCGATCCTAGACCACTTAACATCATGATATCAATCAAAATTGTGGAAATGAAAGACAGATCGACAGAGAAGCGATCCTAGACCACTTAACATCATGACATCAATCAAAATTGAGGAAAAGAACGACAAATCGACAGAGAAGAGATCTGGACCACTTAACATCATGGCATCAATCAAAATAAAAGAAGTCTACAATATAATGTGTAAGCAGGATATAAACAGGAAAAAGCAGATCACATGAACTAATAATTAATTATTAATTCGGAGAATTTTTTGGCCGAATACCATCACCAGCCAAGATCTGCTTACTCGGAGCAAGCAAGAGGACATGCACACCATCATAGCTGGCAGACACAGGAGTTGGGTTGGCCACGTCCTCAGATGAGACCCCGATGCCATCACAAGAACAGCTATGCTATGGACCCCTGAAGGAAAACGAAAGAGAGGCCGACCAAAAACAACTTGGCGGAGGACTGTGGAGGCTGAGATGCAAAGAATGAACCAGAGTTGGGGCACTGTACGAAGGATGGCTACCGATCGAGCAAAGTGGAATCAATTTGTTGTTGCCCTACAAGACGCCACCAGGCGTGATGGCCACTGACTGCTTTGACGGTCGGCGGCTAAGGATCAAAGAAGAAGAAACACATGACCCGTGTAGTTCCCTGGAGTCTCTGAAGAGATATAGACAGAATAGGACTACTACACACTCAAGCATGTCGTACAAGGCGACTAATACGGTTTGCGTGGAGCTGACAACCTGATCGTGTAAAACAAATTGCCCCAGATCCCACCGCTACAATAACATGAATACTTGGTGAAGGCTTCCAGGTGAACCAGCTGTAGTCGTGACTCTTTGCTCCGTCAGGAGTGCCAAAAGAAAATAATGTTTGAAGAAACAAATGTATAAATGTGAAATAATACCAGACATCTAATGAGTGAAGCATCGACATCAGGTGGCCCAATGTTGAGTACGTATTTGGAAGCTAATTAAATTTGGTTTCTTGAAAGCTTGATGAAAATATCTTGAATGGGTTTTTCTTTTTTTCTTTTAATGTAATGAAGAGATCCTGAGGGATTTTGGGGAAAATGAATAGACATGTTCTCAAACAAGGAAAGCTGAAGCCTGTGATCATAAGGACAAAATCAGAACAGGCGTAACACAGGAAGACGGAATGAGAGAAAATATTACGAGATTCAGACTGACAACTTAGCAAAGGAGTAGATTACCAGCACAGCTCTTTGGCAGCATCAAAGACGCGGGGGTTGTGGAGAGAAAAGATTCCATAATCAAAGACGAACCGAAGAAAAATAATAAAACAATATACACTAATGAGGACACCTGTACAGTATAAAAAATTATCGCGGGACAAAAATACTTCCATCATTAAAAGAATATATCCCCAAAAGCACCCAAAAATACTTCCGCAGCAATTTTTTTTTTTCTAAACAAGGGAGTCATTCGGTTACAATATTCTTTTAATAAAACTAGGGAGAATAATTATGTTTCTTGTCATACTGTCTAGCGACCGAATAAAAATAAACCCCATTTCTCATTCACTGAACAAAAAACGTAAATGAGAAGTGCTGGGTGTGCTTGGACGCAAAATCCGGTACAATAAATGAACAAGTGTGCTTCTGCCGGCCACACAATTAATGAACAAGAGTCCTGGCTACCACGTTTTCATTATTTGTTGGAAAAACTGAAGCTGTCTGCGCCAGGTTTGATTTACTGTACGCACGAATTGGAAAAATCACATTAAAAACACAATACACAATGTAACGCCGACAACCTATAAAAATTACACTTAGCCATCGGGATAGTGAAAAAGCTGGAATGGAAATTAACCGAGTGGGAGACACAATCACCTACTAGAAGAGGTCACACGTGCTGAGGTCATTTTATTTTAGTCCATCCCATTTAACTTTCATTGGATCTTTGTAGTCAAACTTATCTGGATGTATACACAACTTTCATTGGATCTTTGTAGTCAAACTTATCTGGATGTATACACAACTTTCATTGGATCTTTGTAGTCAAACTTATCTGGATGTATACACAACTTTCATTGGATCTTTGTAGTCAGACGTATCTGGATGTATACACAACTTTCATTGGATCTTTGTAGTCAAACTTATTTGGATGTATACACAACTTATCTGGATGAATTGACAATGAAAATGTAAAGTATCCCGTTACACGCCAAATGAGGCATATTGGGAACATTAGGCCCATATTTTCTTGACCATCGGCACACTAGGGGTGATGTGGTCAGTATCACGCCGGCCGCCTTAACCTTCCCAGAGTTGCCCTGGTACTCATTTTATGAGGCTAGGTCTATCCTGAATCCGTTTGGGGTCTAAAAAAATTCCACCTCAACTGGGTATCGAACTATGGACCATCGAGATAGTAAGCCAGTGCACTAACCACTGCACTACCGCTGCTCCCGATTGACTATGAAGTTATGGAGCAATCCGTCAAAAATTACACGGGAAGTAGTGGGACCAAAAAAAAAAAGCCCATGAATGAAATTTGATTAATTAACTCTTTCAGTCCCAAGCAAAAAGCTAGATTTAGCCCAAACAAAAATGGCCACCCCAGTGATTTTTTATTGTTGTTGTTTGGAAAAAAAAATTTTTTTTAATGTATTATGAGGTAAATATAAATATGAGGAATTTAACATTAAAGTACTTCCTGTCAGAAATGACGTTTTGGGTTGTTAAAATTAAAAAACAGCTCTAGAAAGGAGCAAAGGATACGAAAACCGATTTAACGTTCATTGGGTCAAATGGGTCTGGAAGGAAGTACGATATATCGGCTTTTGGGACTTAAAGAGTAAAATAACAGCTCTTTTATCATCACAGTTTTTGTTGTTGTTGTAAATGTATTGATATCTTTTACAATCTTGCCTTTGTACACACATATATAAAAAATGTACAATCCAAATTCCAAACAAACCTTTCATTACTCCGCCTCTGAATCATCTAAGGACGTATGGACTTGGGCGACTAAATCGTTTGACTGCACATTTTCATGAACTCGATGATTGCTCTTATGTAGACATCTAAGATAGTGATACATATTTATACCTCTAAGATAGTGATACATATTTATACCTCCAAGGTAGTGATACGTATTTATACCTCTAAAATAGTTATACATATTTATACCTCTAAGATAGTGCTACATATTTATACCTCAAAAAAGTGATACATATTTATACCTCTAAGATAGTGATACATATTTATACCTCTTGAAGACATGGCCAAACCATCTTAGTTGGGACTGTTATAACTGAGTCTGCAAGGGTTTGGTTTTTAGGCCTTGACGTATCATTTGGTTGAGGACCACGTCTCTTCTTATAACTTCAACTACCTTCCTCAGATACCTCATTTCTGAGGTTTGGATCTGGCTTTTGTGGGTTGTAGTCATTGCCCATGACTCGCATCCATATGTCAAGACTAGAACATAGGTGGCGCGGTATACAGCCATCTTCGTCTTCTTACCAGCTCTTTATCTGATAAATCCTCGAGTTATGGCCTGAAATAGTCTCCCAGCTGCTGCTCTTCAGGTAGCCAACTCTTCTTTGATGCCTCCCTTCCGTTCTATGACAGCTCCGAGGTATTTAAAGTAGTTTACCTGCTCTATGACCTGTTCACCCAGCTTAATCTGATGCCTTCTTTCCTCTCGTGATGTCACCAGGGTGTTTGTTTTAGAGCTGCTTATGACCATCCCTCTCTTCTGCAGCTCTTCCTTCCAGACTTGTAGGTTGGATTAAAGATGTGCCTGTGATTTAGCAATCAGTGCAACATCATCAGCAAATGTCAGCTCTGAAATACAGACCTGTCTCATTGTCACGGGATTTGCCTCCCCTTTGCTTTGCAGTAATGGTTCACTTAGTGGCCAAAACTCAAGAGTATCTAAAATGGCTCTTCAAAGGTGTCTACCTTCGCACACGATTACTCTTGGCAGAGTTGTAGATAGAAGGATAATGATGCTTCTATCTCAAGGGGGAGTTCACAAGATAATTCAGAAGTCAAGAACAATGCTGCATAGGGCAGAGCACTATTAACTTTTATCTGATCCATCAACTTTTGTGAAGTTTTAAGCAATGTTAGAGCCACCAGCTGGTTTAATCCAGCGAAGTTCCTTTTATAAGTATGTTTGGCTCTATGGCTGTAACTATATGTATGTATATATATATATATATATATATATATATATATATATATATATATATATATATATATATATATATATGTATGTATGTATATATATATATATATATATATATACGAGGGGCGTTCAGAAAGTAATGCACCACATCGTCTTTCTCAGGAGCTGTTTGTTCAAAAAGCATGAAATTTATACACAATATACATGGATATGTCATGTAAACATCGGTATTATTCAACATAATCCCAATCAACTTGTACGGCTTTATGCCAGCGCGAAACAAGTGCATGTATTCCTAGCCCGTACCAGATTTTGTCTTGATCATGTAGCCATTTGTTCGCTGCATGAATCACTCCTTCATCATCTTCAAACCTTGTCCCACGGAGTGCATCTTTAAGTGGACCAAATAGATGAAAATCAGAGGGTGCCAAATCGGGACTATAGGGTGGATGGGGTAGTACAGTCCAAACCAATTTGGTGATTGCTTCCCGTGTTGCCAGACTTGTGTGAGGTCGCGCATTGTCGTGAAGAAGAAGCAGGTCTGCTGGATTCTTGTGCGGCTGAACTCTGCGAAAACGTTGATTGAGTTTTTTCAATGTCTTAATGATTCGTATTTTATCATGCATCTGGTTACGCTAAAGAGACAGGTCATCGGCAGAATCTATAACTTCAAACTTATTTATTTATGTTTGCTAGAATATGCGTGACATTAATTTATTTTGTCTCAGATCTCGGCATCTTCTAGAGTTTTCCCACATTTCATTTTCAATGTGGTTATCATTGCTTGTATTGTTGATTTCCGGCATTCATTTCATTGTAAAAGTACACTTATGTCATTACCCTAATTATCTTTTTGATTACACCGTGTCGCAATATTAGATCTCGTTCGCGGAGATAGGGACATTTTATCTTTGTTGTTTTGAAGAGTTACAGTCGAACTTTTTTTTTCTTTAGCAGTTCTTGTTTAAGCTGTTGGTATATTTTATTTTACAGTATTTAGAACGTTTTGCACATTTTATTGTAACAGTTCCCAGACCCAGGTTCTGCCGTATTAATATTAGAATCAAAAGACAAAATTGTCACACCTTGTTTTCCATTGCCACGACTTTCTGTTCGTTTGATTTTAGTTTTCTCAAATCTCGATGACATTTATTTTGTTTTTTGTTTGTAAATTATATATAGGTCATTCAGTTTTATGATACCTTGTTACTAGATGTCTGTGCCCTTTCAGACCTGGTCTAGTTCAATCAAATCACCGAACGCCAGGATCCGGAATGAACCAGAATTGCATCTAATAATTGTACCGAATGCTGAATACCCGAGGGAACGAAATCGCTGTGTCAATAAAATCCTGTACAAGATTTTGTTTTTCTGGTTTCCATGTTATAAATAAACGGAACAAAACTTTATCTCTCTCCCTACGGATATCATTCTCTTATTGTCGTGTCGCGGTTGTTGCATTTATGTTCGTCTTTAAGTACCATGGCGTCCGGTGGAGACGACGAGTCTCTCCACAGTTTCATATCCATTGTTACTAACTTTTTTCCTGTGCTGTAATGTTAAACTGATTAATATTGTTATTTATTTTAATCCCCTATTTATTCTTCTGACTAAACAGCTTGATGATCTGGATTTTGCAGATGACTTGGCTCTTCTGTCCCATAACCATAATCAGATGCAAGAGACATTGAAAATTCTCGATGAGAGGTCACAACAAGCGGGCCTGAAAATAGACATGGAAAAGACAAAGATTATGAGAATAAATGCAAGACATGATAACAAGGTTGAGCTTGAAAAAACACCACTAAAAGATGTAGAATCGTACACATGTCTTGGAAGTAATATAGACAAAGTTGTAGAGACAGACAGTGATATCAAAATAAGAATACAAAAAGCAAGAGGAGCTTTCATTGAACTGGGAAACATATGGAGAACAAGAGAAATCAAGTCCAACACGAAAATAAGAATCTTCAACTCAAATGTCAATTCAGTCCTATTGTATGGCTCTGAGACATGGAGAACAACAAAAGCAACAACCAAAAAGCTACAGACTTTTATAAACGGGTGCTAAGACTTGCACCTTTGTCAGAGAGGCAATGGGCTGTCAAGAGTTACCTGCTCACAGCTAAAGGGATTATATCATCATCATCATAAACGGGAGCTTGCGTAGAATAGAAGGACTGAAATGGTATGACAAAGTCACAAATGTGGATTTGGTGACAAGAACCGACAAGTGCCAGTGGGACAAGAGTTGAGAAGAAGACGCTGGCGATGGATAGGACACACATTGAGGAAACCTGTACAAGGCAGTCCTTGTTCTGGAATCCACAGGGAAAGAGAGACACAGGTAGACCAAAAAACACATGGAGAAGAGAACTGGATACTAAGGTGAAAATGATGAGGAAAACATGGAAAGAACTTGAGCGGATGGCACAGAACACGAAGACTTGGCATGTGTTTGTTTAAGGCCTATGCTCCTTGGGGAGCCAAAGGGTATTGATTGATTTATTTATTTATTCTTCCGTCTGATTTTGTCTGTTGTCGCAATTTATTTTTTATTTTCTATTTATGATTCCTGCCTGTCGTCACTGATTTCTATCTCAACAGTGCTTTTTTTCACCACTTTTATTTAAGATTATAATCGTCACGTTTCAAATCTTTTTCCCTCAAAGTCCTTATTGTCAACAATTTATTCATAACTTAATCATTTCTTAGTTTGTCCCAAAACGTGGAATATTTTAATATGATTTGTGTATGTTTCATTTTTGCAGTGACAATGTGAATACTATATTTAGCTCTTAATAGACTAATTAACACTATTCAATATAAATGCATTTGTTTAATTTATATTTGCGCTTTTTCAGTGATTGTCACTGATTTACTTCCATAAGATAAGACTGGCTGTATCAAGCGTTGAATAAATCTGCTCTTTACTGTCTTTGAGAAAGATTTATTGCGTGGGATGCTTTTATTTTAGTGAAAGCTATTTTCCTTTCGGTTGTTCTATTATATATTTATAAACATGCATGTTGTTTTGTTAACTTGTTTCAAAGTTCTTCGTTTGTTTAGAAGCTGAGTTTTAGATAGTTTTATTCCATACATATGACTACTGCGTATGATGTCTATCTATTTTAATTAACAAAAGTTGTTTGTTATTTTTGTAATCGGAATAGAACTCTGGAACAAAACACTGTTAAATAATGTCCCTTGCCATCCTTTAATTCTTACTCACTAAAGTTTAGATAATGAAATCAAGAATACAAATTAACAGATATGAAAAGCAGCAGACGGAAAAAACAATGTGACGATAAACATTTTGCTAATGGCATGGCTTGTCTGTCCCATAACCCTAACCTAATGGAAGTCAATATAACGATATAATTGATGCTTGACGTCGAAGAGAATGAAAAGATGCAAGCTGATTGGCGATTAGAATATATGAAGATTTTACCACAATATCTGCCTTCATCAAATCGTTTGTCAGTTTTCTCTGTCAGCCAAAACAATTTTTAAGAAATGTATTGAAATTGATTTCATATCATGTTTTCATTTTGTTTCACCAGATGCTTCATCAGAACACCCACCTGACTTTCGTCCTTCTCCTCGTCATTTTCGTCTCCGCCACTGTCGCTACGGCTGTCAACACTCGATCCCTCCTGGACCGTGACGTCGGAGAGGTCACTGAATGTGACACCATCAAGAGAATATCTCACGTCTGCTACCAGGTTAGTTAGTACAATATTTATTTTATCTAAAGGTTATATTTTTTGCTTATTGCATGAGGCTGAGCAAATGTTGACTCTAGTATCTGCCGTCAACTTTTGTGAAGGATAGGGTTATCTTATAATTCGTTAGCTCGTTCAAGCCCCCAGCTGAGTTAAGTCAGTCAATATTATTATATAGCTCTGTTTAAGTGTATTTTATAAATGGTCTGAGACATACGGTTGTATTACATTCAAAATGATTAAATCAACGTTAGATTTGTACCACGACCTTAGCCAGGGATCCAGACCTTACCCAAGTCCGTGGGAGGACAACATTAACAAATTTGAAGGACCGAGGACTAGAATCAATAGAATTTGCTCTCTCTTCCAAACCTCTTTTACGACAGTTAAGTAATTTTGTTATAAATATGAATAATTCATTATAGAAAAAGTTTTCAACATTGGGTGATGTTAGGGCGTTAACAATTTGATAGTTCACTTGGCAGCTTTTATGTTTCTACTTGGCTGTCAACGAGTTTGTTCTGCTCAAGCTGATGTTTGGTTCTTTGTAGATGGATGCCTGATTCACACTTGTCTCTGGTCAAGTTTGAAAGTTGTAGCACGTTCCAAGAAGTGTCAGGGAGTAACTACTAAGCTGGTCCCGCGTCTCTAAGACCCATCTGATGATGGTGCCTTTTGTCGACTTCAGGCTACTTATACCCTCACTTGTTCCAGAGATAATACCCTCAACTGGTACCCCTAACTAGTGTCACAAAAGAAGAGAACAAATACCCTCTTGAGTATTGTGTTTTCCTAACAAAATACTCATGTGCCCTCCCTCTTTTCATTTCACCATCCCATCTATCTCAGAACTTTTACCCTCGCTGAGAATTAATTTTAATCCCATTGAGCAGAAAAATATTCATTGCATTTAGGTGAATAGATTTATATTTACCTTTACATTGGTTGAGAAGGTTAATAATATCAACTGAATATGTATCTCTTTACATCTAAAAGGTTTGAAAATGTTAACAATATAGGATGAATATGTTTACATTTACATCTACGCTGGTTGAAAATGTTAATAATATAGATTATGTACATCATTTCATTCATCATTCACTCCCTGCTCCATATGGAATGTGGGACTACCTCTGCTTTTGGTTCTCTGTGTCACGAGTGGATTTTACGATCCTGCCTGAGACAAAGCAAATGTCTGAGTGTCGTCTGAGACACGACATAAGTCTGAGTGAAGACTGAGTAGATAGATGAGTTATGGCGTTGAATGTGGATAGAGTGACTTATAATTATCAGGAGCAAAGAGCAGATACTGACTCTCCCTCCTACCACTAAATGACTTTGTTATGCAACTACTGTCACTATGCCTCTCTCTCTTACTTGGTGTAAGCTTTAGTACACATTAGTGCCTCCACAAACAAACAGGGGAGCTAAAGGGTATTGATTGATTGATTGACATATACTGTAGTAGAGTACAAGTACAGATAGAAAAGTAGTCTGATCCGCTTATAGGTATACTTTATTAACCAAAAAAAAAAAACTATGGCAAAACAAGAAAAGTATCAGGATCACAAACCATCAAATGTGTTTCACAAAACAAAACAAAGAATCAAGTGACATCAATACTAGTAAACATAATACTAATTATGATAACCCACCCAGCTGTATACTCCAGCTGTTGATGTTGATGATAATCCTTCCGCAGGGAACCCTGAAATAATAAGAGTCCCTACACACGAATACCCCCTTCCCCACCCCCCGCTGACTTCTTCTTTTCAGCCCCGCAGCAATTAAATTCCACTGATTGCCACTGTCCCACCGTTATTACACACTCTCCTTTCCCAAACAAAATTATGAATGCCCTCCTATTATTCCTTCTTCTTTGGCCCACTTGCATACGATAATCCACTGGAATTACGCTTGTTGGTAGATAGCAGACAGCGAGATGATAAACCTTTCCTTTGCCCTTTGATGCTGACTATCCCTGAAAATCAACCCCACTGTAAATCCGAAGAAGAAATTCGAAGGCCCCTGCTAAGCCTCGAAATGTGCAAGGGTACTGTGAATCCAGGCACTAATGGGTGACGATGATACGCTCAAGATTTGGTTAGGTGTTGGAGGTATTAGGTCTAATCGGTGCGCTGGCCCGCTGCTCCTGCGGCGGCGCGAAATAATATGGTAGAAGTACGACGTAGCTATGCAGTTGACACCAGTGGAGCATGGAACATTCCACTTACTTTGCGCGGTGGCGTTAACAAATATTAATAGCAGGGGAAATTACGCGACTGAACTCTTAATAGGGAGCCGGACTGATAGCAACTGCAGTTCGTTGGGGAAACCCCGATGTAAAGGGGTGGCTGGTTTATCCGGCTCTTTTAGGAAGGTAATTTTGGCCGATGGCTCCTAGGTATTTTCACTCAGTTGGAGTGAATCGAGCTTTCTGAAACAAACATAATAAAAAAACAACTCTTATCATCTTGTCAACATCAAATTCAAAACATCATTTAAGCAAAGCAATAGTATACATAGGCCGAGATTAACTTATTATTAACAATCCTTTCCCACCACAACGCTGGGCCAGAGATGACTTTTTTCCGCATTCATTTATCTCACCTCTTCTCTCATTGACCATAACATAGCCAAGCGCCTATAGGTGTATTAGGGAGGCCTACACACTAACTAGCGATCTGCGGGGGGTGGGGGGGGAGGAAGGGGGGCCTCCCCCGGCTGGCGTGTAAACAGTCCGGCTTAGTTTACCTGGCGCGGACTTGACCTTATAGTATGTTAGTTTTGTCTACCGCACAGACTTCTAAACTATGATAATTAGCAAAACAGACGATAAACCCACATTAAAGATAAGCGTTAATGGGAAAATCCTGGAACAAGTCAAGAGCTACGTATATCTTGGTCATATAATAACAGAAGATGGCAGATGTGAAACAGAAATCAAGAAGAGAATAGGAATGGCCAAAGCTACATTCAACAACATGAAACATACTGACATCCAAACAGTTATCTCACAAATTAAAACTGAGAATCATAAAGTGTTATATATATTCTGCATTTCTGTATGGTGCAGAAACATGGACGATGAATAAGCATTTGGAAGAAAGAATTGAGGCTCTTGAAATGTGGATATATAGAAGAATGGGGCGTATCTCATGGAAAGAGATGAAAACAAATAAGGAGGTCCTAGAAAATCTAGGTATGAAAAGAGAACTAATGAGAGAGGTCAAAGTTCGGCAGCTAAAATACTTTGGCCACATAAAAAGGCATAACACCTTGCAGAAGACCATAACAGAAGGGAGAGTTGAAGGCAAACGTGCAAGGGGAAGACAGCGCTATAAGTGGGAAGATAACATCAAGAGATGGACGGGAAAGAGTCTATCAGAGTGTACCACCAAGGCAAGAGACAGAAGACGTTGGAGATCCATTACAGCCAACCTTCGTTGTGGAGATGGCAACTGATGATGATGATGATGACAGACTTCTAAACAAAATCGCAGGCCAGTTTCACCGGGCTGGGATGTTTGATATCATCGTATTTACAAGTACCTAAATGACACAACGTATAAGGCTACTCTTGGTAAACCGCTAAACGAATTACAAATATTAATATAGTAAACAAGCAATCAATTAATTCAAAGTTACAGGTAGTGAAAATTGTTACAAAGTTCCGCCGCAGAGGCCACAGAAAAAGGAATACTATCGCGTATAGTTACGCTGTTAAAATTATTCTCTAAGTGGAACAGTCCGATAGATGTACACTTCATGAATAAAAAGGTTCTCTAGAAGGGTTTATCATGACACAGCGTAAGTTACACTACCATTGGATTTTAATAAAAGCCCGAAAGCGGCATACAAACACAACTTCTTTCACAAGAAAACTCGCTATAGCTTCTTGGTGTTAGTCGAGTGATGGCCGAATTTTTACAATTTCTAGAACCCACTATAATAAACGTATTCTGACCAAGTAAAAATTCAAAACAAATTATAACACTACCTAGTTACTTAAGGATCTTTGTGAAGAATTTCACATTCTACGAGGGGCGTTCAGAAAGTAATGCACCACATCGTTTTTCTCAGCTAATAATGAAGATAGAAGCATGGAATTTTGCACACTTCAAATATGGCATGTGCCAATTGTGTGCACCAAATTGCACCGCAACCGGCCAAATAATACGGCTGTCCTAAACCGTTGAATTGGAGTGTGTTAGCAACTTGCGTTATAAGCAGCGAATTGTGATAGAATTTCTCGTTGCAGAGAAGGAAACTGTTGTGAACATTCACAAGCGTGTATGTGATGTGAATGGAAGTTTTGCAGTTGACAGGAGTACAGTCAGTCGCTGGGTTCAAAGAATCAGGAAGTGGAGATACGGAGCTGCTTGATCGGCCGCGCTGTGGACGTTCCTGCCACAGCCACCAACGCAGAAATGTTGAAATGCGCTGAGGGCATTATTCTTACTGATAGGCGAATCACTACTCAACAATTAGCCTTACAGCTGTCTGTCAGCATTGGTAGTGAAAATGCAGGTATAAAAACTCTCGGATTTTCTACGTTGCAGGTGACGAAACCTGGGCACATCATTTTAAACATGAGACAAAAAGACAGTCAATGGAGTGGCATCATCCGCAATCACCACGAAGAAAGAAATTCAAGACAATTCCTTCAGCTAGAAAGGTTATGATCACTGTCTTTTGGGACAACGAAGGTGTGATTCTTGTGGACGTTATGCCAAGAGGAGAGACAATCACTTCGCAAGCTTACATTAAGACATTGAAAAAACTCAATCAACGTTTTCGCAGAGTTCGGCCGCACAAGAATCCAGCAGACCTGCTTCTCCTTCACGACAATGCGCGACCTCACACAAGTCTGGCAACACGGGAAGCAATCACCAAATTGGGTTGGACTGTACTACCCCATCCACCCTATAGTCCCGATTTGGCACCCTCTGATTTTCATCTATCTGGTCCACTTAAAGATGCACTCCGTGGACAAGGTTTGAAGATGATGAAGGAGTGATTCATGCAGCGAAGAAATGGCTACATGATCAAGACAAAATCTGGTACGGGCTAGGAATACATGCACTTGTTTCGCGCCGGCATAAAGCCGTACAAGTTGATGGGGATTATGTTGAATAATACCGATCTTTACATGACATATCCATGTATATTGTGTATAAATTCCATGCTTTTTGAATAAACAGCTCCTGAGGAAAACGATGTGGTGCATTACTTTCTGAACGCCCCTTGTAATTTAGTTCGCAAACTGCACAGAGGTTTCTACCGCTCATGACAGGAATTTTAGGAATGTAGCATTTAGAGACAGCCGAGAGCTAAATATATAGAAAAAAAGCGGTCGCAGGTGTTTGAACACTTGCATTAACATCTGTGTAGAGAATCCAGAAAACAATCGTAATACTAACCAGAGAATTTCTCCTGGCGATGCGTGTGGACAGCAAGAATGCGACCGTTAATTGGCAGCCCACAAATGTACTTAGCAGAGGCATTTGTTTTTCTATTTTGCCTAAAAACTTTGTGGAACGAAGCTAGCTGTGAGTGAAAAGCAGAGAATCCACACCAACGGCCTAAATCGGACAAGCTGTGTGAAGGAGTGCCCTCATCATCAAGAAGTGACGAAAACCACAGCTGCATGACCCACTTATATCAGTTAAATGCTTATAAAAAGACATCCGCAACCGGACATAATTTTCTGAACTATATCCTCACCATAAATCTCCGTGAAGAGAAAAGAAAACTTGATTCCAATATAAAATTCACCAGCATTTCATTTTTTTTAAAACTGTTAATACTAATTGATTATTAAATTTGTTACATGTTGTTTTAAAACTGAACAATACTAGTTTATTCAGTAATTAAATGCATGAGAGCAAACGTATGAGCCAGAGTATTTAATATACATATATACATCTAAACATATATTTAACTCTAAAACAGAGCTATACCATTATAAAAGAAAATTCGCTGAATTAACTCAGCTGGGGGCTTGAACGGGCAAAAAACCATTGCTTAAATCATTCACAAAAGGCCACGGACATATATAAGTTAACACATTTTCAGCGCTAAGCAGCGTTGTTCTTGACTTCAGAATTATCTTGTGAATACGCCCTAGGGATAGAAGCATCTTTACCCTTCTATCTAAATCTCAGCTAAAAGTAATCTTGTGCGAAGGTGGACACCTTTGACGACCCATTTAGATACTCTTTTGGCCACTGTTGGACCACTACTGCAGAGCAGGGGAGGCAATCCGTGACAGTTTAGTCAGATTCCAGTTTTCCGTGTTAAAATGGTATCGTTTTCCTGGGCTCTAAGTCCCCAAGATACTTAAACAAGGTCCGATCTGGTAAATGAAATCTGCTGCTATTCTTAACTCTGGCAAGGTCTGGTTGTCTTCTTGACGCGAGGTGAATTTTCACAGTGTTCTAAAGTGTCAGGTTATATTACACTTCGCTCACCACTCAGTACTTTGTTACGGTTTAGGTAGGGTCCAATCAGGAATTTTGTTCTTCCTATGTTTCGAATGCCCTCCAATCGCTTCAAAACCTGTGTGTTTTGGTGGGGTTATTCAAAATATTTCCACTAGGAAATTTCTATGCGTTAATGCAAAGGTCATGTCTTCCACATATGGAAGTGAGATTTCTGTACTATTCTCGTCAGTGATTACAAAATACTTCTACTTTTATCTCAAGTAATATCTTTGCAATGAGTCGTACAGGAAGCGATTATGTCATGTCGAATCTGCCAAATGCTTGCCAGCAGGTCGATAATTTATCGTCTGGCACTTCCGAGTAAACACAATTCATCGTTTTACCATCTGGACGAGAAAGTCACACTCGCCTTATCAGCGATTAAACAAATTCGCTGGGCGATTTTTCTTGTGAAACAGGCGGTCTGGTATACGAGACTATTTATCACAGGATTGTCGATTAATGTTGCATCATCCGCCTACTTTTAACAAGGTCAAGCGAGCAAACAAACATGACGACTCATTACGATGATTAGAAAATAGCTCATATCTGCTTGATAGCAGAGAAAGAAAATGTGCCGACCACTGAATATGTCACATAATCAGTACTTACAACAAATGTAACTGACAACATCCGGAGAAGACAAGAGATCGACCCAAAATTATGTGACAGCGGAGGAGAAAAAAACAATTTTTTTCGTCAAGAAACTCGACTTTCTTGTTCTGTGGCAATTCACCCAGGTCAAACTACGCAATGTAAATCTTTTATTAGAAAACACAACCGTCAAATAGTGGCGTATTTTTAACGTTCGTTTTAGTTGTTATCGTGTTTGTTTTTAAGTAATAACTATTAATAACCATCTACAATTTATTAACCATCAAAAATTTATCTGCAATTTTATTCACGAATCTTACTTGATTTTCCGGTAAACATTAATTAACTTTGGCAGTTACAAATGGGGGAGGGGGGGGGGGATGGGCGCGTGTCAATCCGTTCGCCCCGGATGCCTCGGGTTTCCCTTCTTTATATGTTTAAATGTTTATACAATACCAAAACCTACTCTCTGTCCTGTACTTAATGTTCTTAGTCTTCTATAATTTACTAGACACAGTATTAAGGTCTTTGTCTTGTGTAATCTGACCTATATTGTATAACAGGAAAACAACAGAAGTGATTGAGTCATTAATAGACTGGGTTGCCCTAGGTAAATTTCCGGTGTTATGTGTTGCGGGTTGCGCTAATAACCCCTGTCATCGAAGCACTATTTTTTTGGTGCTTAGATGGCAGGGAGGATAGTGTGATTCGCTTCCATAGCTAGGCGGTGGTGCCGAACTGTAGGTCCTGGGTTGGATTTCCCGGTAAGTCACTCACGTCTGTTGTTTTTCTGTGGTCTAGTTTTCTATTTCTTTATCTCTCACGAGTGCCTGAAAACATACCTTTATGTGTGTGTATTATTTATTTACGTCCGTCCCTGCCTAGTTTAGTTTCCTGCAGACTCGAACACAGATGTCTTCGGAGTTACATTTCTAAAGCAATATTTATAGAACGTCCTCATGTAGTCCACAGGGACACAGATGTCTTCGGGGTTACATTTCTAAAGCAATATTTATAGAACGTCCTCATGTAGTCCACAGGTGCACAGATGTCTTCGTGGTTACATTTTTAAAGCAATATTTATAGAACGTTCTCATGTAGTCCATAGGTGCACAGATGTCTTCAGGGTTACATTTTTAAAGCAATATTTATAGAACGTCCTCATGTAGTCCACTGGGGCACAGATGTCTTCGTGGTTACATTTCTAAAGCAATATTTATAGAACGTCCTCATGTAGTCCACTGGGGCACAGATGTATTCAGGGTTACATTTCTAAAGCAATATTTATAGAACGTCCTCAAGTAGTCCACAGGGGCCTCTGAGACAGATAAAGAATAGGACTCCTGCCTTATCAAGAATTTCATAAGAGATTAATATGGAGTTTGACATGAAGCTGCTAATCTCAGGACGTTAATCAAATGGCTATAGAAACTTCTCCTACAAGAATGCTTTTGTACAGGCTTTCTGCGAGGGGACCAGCTGTTGTGGTGTCCCTATGCTCTGTACGAAGCGGAAAGAAAATAATGCAGATCATAGAACCAATACTGTTGTATGTTTGTAAATCGTGGATAATAAATAAGAAAATATACAAAGATGTGATTTTTCTTGGAAAATGCTGCACGTAACATAGAAGGCAATAAAGCTCGTTTGTGGGGGGTTTCGTTAGTTGTGTGTCATTTGATGGCGTCGTTAGTTGTGTGTCATTTGATGGCGTCGTTAGTTGTGTGTCATTTGATGGCGCCGTTTGAATCGTCCCTGGTTCGATTCCTCGGTGAGCCTATTACTTCTGCCACTTTTATGTTGTATCATGTCCTATTTCTTGATGTCTTACGCTGCCTGCTATTAACCGGTATTCGTTTATATATTTTACACATGACATAGATCGATAAGAAATCAAAGGTCTGTGGCCTAATGGATATGAACGCAGTTTCATAATCCAGATATACCAGGTTCGAAACCTGCTGCAGGCGGTTTGGTAGCAGATCGCTTTGTGTGGATTTTTAACAATGGTATAATCGCCGTACCATTCAGAAAGCAATGGCAAACTACTGAATGAAAAAATTGCCTAGAAAAATCACAAACAGCCAATAAAAGCTGGGGTTGATTGCCACGTCCTGTAAAGGATAAGCAACTAACTTTTAACATAGATAGATAAGAAATCAAAGAAGAAAATAATACAGGACAACAATGTTACATCATTCCAGCATTTTCCGTTACGCTCCTTAACGAAGGAAGCCTGTACAAAACAGTTACATGCTCTTGTATGAGTGGTTTCTGTGCCAGCTTGTTCTAGAGGATTAGGTTACCAGCCCATCCAAAACCTCACAATTTTTGCCTTTTCATAATAAAAGTAATCGTCATTCCCGAGGGTGCAGTAGGCCAATTCTTTCTTTGTTTCTTCAGAAACACAACTAAGGAACTACAGGGGACAAACAATGTTTCAAGATTGCTATAAATATAAATAAAATCAAAACAGACGAGATTCGAGGCGGGAAAAGACAGGGCAAATAGAGAAGGAATGTCAAGGACGGAATGACAAGAAGTTGAAGAAAACAGAATAAACAAAGATGATAAAATCTTCATACCGTGGGACGATGGCAAGTACAGAAAGTATATCAAACATCAAGAATGATAAAATTCTATGATCTATCTATCTATCTATCTATCTATATCTATCTATCTATCTATCTATCTATCTATCTATCTATCTATCTATCTATCTATCTATCTATCTATCTATCTATCTATCTATCTATCTATCTGTGATAGGAAAGGGAAAGAACTGAGATATGACTAAGTAAGAATAATTTATGAGTAGTAAGACTTAGCTCTGACGTCACCGGAGCACGAGAAATAAGTGGGCTGAGGGAAGAGCAGAGATCACTCTTCAATGGTCGTCAGCTGAGAGCGGGTTAGAAATTAGACTAACCGTAACGACCACCTACCATGTTATGGACAGTTGAAGTGCCATGTTGCTTATGGTACTGCTGCAGTGTGCAGAGAAGAAGAGAAGAAGACTGATGCAAGATATTTCCAGAACAAATAGTTTTTCATGTCGAGCGGTGTCCAGCAAATAACGCCAGCAGTTCATCCTGGTATGTAAACACTCGCATATTTAACGAGCGTGGATAGACAAAGAAAAGTGTTAGAACTGTAGTCCAGTGTCGGACGTGTAGACAAATTACTAGGAACAGTTTATAGCTAAGAATAAGTTACCAGCACTGGAAGTTTACCCAGACAATACTTCGAAGCTTACTTTAATAAATTGAGAACAGCCAATTAATCAGTAGAGATGTGTAGTAGTGATGGGTAGATAGAATAACAAAGACAGCAGAGATCCTGAGCTAATCAAGAGATATAATAACATTAGCTCCTGACCAGTGCAGCAGTGATGTAGAGATGTCAACAATGAAGTCTCATATATATATTTATTGATAATCAGGCTCAGAGGTAGCCATTGTGAATATGTTGTTGACAACAAATAAAGAATGTTTGGTGTCAGGTTTGAGTCGTCAAGTTATTCAAGACATTAAAGTGTCTGATCATGTAAGCTCATTCAGTAGACACAGGAACAAGATAAGCCACCATTGTACGACACATATATTCACAGCCGGCGAACATAAGACAGGGACATTACGGTCATCATTAAGTCGAGAACATACACAAGGGTCAACGTAACATCAATCACACAAGCAAAAGAATCTGGGTTAGGAGTTGGGTTGAGAATCAATGAAACTATCACATATCTATCTATCTATCTATCTATCTATCTATCTATCTATCTATCTATCTATCTATCTATCTATCTATCTATCTATCTATCTATCTATCTATCTATCTATCTATCTATCTATCTATCTATCTATCTATCTATCTATCTATCTATCTATCTATCTACCTACCTACCTACCTATCTATCTACCTACCTACCTACCTACCTACCTTTCTATCTATCTATCTATCTATCTATCTATCTATCTATCTATCTATCTATCTATCTATCTATCTATCTATCTATCTATCTATCTATCTATCTAACTAACACACTAAGTCCCAGGTCATTCAGCAGCGGATTCCCAAAATGTAACGAGTTCTTATTATATACCACCATAAACTATCTATCTATCTATCTATCTATCTATCTATCTATCTATCTATCTATCTATCTATCTATCTATCTATCTATCTATCTATCTATCTATCTATCTATCTATCTATCTATCTATCTATCTATCTATCTATCTATCTGTCTGTCTGTCTGTCTGTCTGTCTGACTGTCTGTTTGTCTGTCTGCCTGTCTGTCTGCCTGTCTGTCTATCTATTTATCTAACTAACTGTCTATCTATCTATCTATCTATCTATCTATCTATCTATCTATCTATCTATCTATCTATCTATCTATCTATCTATCTATCTATCTATCTATCTTTCATCTCTCTAATTATATCTAATGTGTATGTTTTTCCTTCTATCCCCAGTGCAGTAAAAGACACGAGGAAGATTTCAGCACAATGTACATCTCCTGTTGTAACGGAGACCCCACTATCCGAGATTACTGCGAGGCCATTTACACGGAGCCCCCTAAACGTGGAGGCCGGTGGATCTGAAGCGACACATTGGGAAAACGCGAGGGATACTAAGAAACAGCAGGACTGTGGCCATTGAGAAAGTGTAGTGAGAAAAATTGATGTAGTTCATTTCTGGAAAAGTATGGGAATTCCGTTGTATCATTTTTCATGAACATTTGTTCGGCCAGATTATGTCTCTTCGAAATTATTTTTAAAACAAGAAATAAAGAAACTGCGTATGCATTTTGAAGAGTTATTTCTATGTTTAAATAAGCGTTTAGATTTAGCAACTGTGAGAATATATTAATAATTCCATCAAACTAACTGAATTAAGTTCTTTGTTTGAAACGATATCTATACTACGTAGACAAAAGCTTTGGACGCCACAAGCTTCATCACACGAATATTAAGGACTTCTTTGTGACTTTAAAAAATACAATTAAGAAAAGAATGCACACAAGTTACTTATTTTGGAATCAACGCTGTGAATGTACATCCTTTTATTTGACAATGAGATATCATTTATTTAAATAAACGTTGAGCCAATTATCAATCTAAAGTATTGTTTCGTAGCTTTCTTTCTTATATGTTATTAATAGTTTGAAAATACTTTGCTTGTGACATGAGAATAAACAAGAATTTACAGATATTTGTAATCTGAAGAAAATATGGAGTGGTGATGTTAAGTCTGTGACAAGAAGGTGCTATGTAAGTCTGTGACGAGGAGACGGTGATGTATAAGTCTGTGACGGGGAGGCGATGATGTGTAAGTCAGTGACGAGGAGGCAGAGACGTTGTTGAAGAAATTGATGATGCGCTAGTAGTTTTGTCAAGAAGTTTTCAGGTTGACTTCTACTCTACTATTTTACTCTGGGAATTCCAGTACAAATACTGCTGGTAATGCTGTCAATAGGTTTCTTCAATGTGTGTCACATCCATCACTAGCGTTACCTTCTTAACTCTGTTTCCACGTGCATTCGTCTGGTTCTTATCATCAGTTCATCATTGGTGACCTTTCTGTATCATTTTAATCCTTCTACTCTGTCACCATTATTTATTGCTAAAATTTGTGTTGTATGTTTTCTCGTGTCTCACTTTTGGCCAATATTTTATTGGTTTTCTCTAATGTAATTATTTTATGAAAAGAACATTTACACTACCGCAGCTGAGGTTCAAAGATGTGTGCAAGAGAGACTTTAAGGCACAGGACATTAATCCAGCAGCCTGGGAGGATGAAGCTGCCGATTTAACCAAGTAGCGTTGCTCCCTATGGCGTGGCGATTGGGCGAAAATTAGCAGACGAGAAAAGTTTACGCTGAAAAGTACACCAGAATCAAAACAGCAGCTGAGGGCTATCGCGTCAGGGGTGCATTCCCATCGTCAGTTATGACTGAAGACGTCTACTACTACTACTTCTACTACTACTACTACTTCTACTACTACCACTACTACTACTACAAATTCTTGTACTACTACTACGTCTACTACTACTACTACTACTACTACTACTCCTACTACGTCACTTCGTCTACTTCCATTTATACTAGTGATAAAAGTTGCAACACGCTAGAAATATTATTATAAAGCGACACAGACAATCTTATTAAGTGGAGCAACGAAAACTGGATGATAAATCTCATTAAAACAAAATGAATGATAATATCAACTGGACTAAAATTACAAAACTCACTGAAAACAACACTTCAGCTCTACACTGGAACCTCTTTAATTGAAAATTTAAATGAAAATATAACACTAGGACTCATAATTGACTAACATTTAAATTGGAACTCGCATGTACAAGCACTGACCAAACAAACTGCACAAAAAGTTTACCAGTTAGCTAAAATCAAACATTTTCTAGATGAGGAGAAACAAAAAATGTTCTATACATCCCAAATACAAACACGTCTAGACTATTGTTCCACAATTTGGGATGTCTGTTCCATGTCCAACACTAAAAGACTGTATTCATTACAAAAACGGGCAGCGCGCCTAGTTTCAGACAAACACCTCACGCGGTGTGTAGACCCATATACATATCTTAACATATTACCACTAAGATAGCGCTTTCTCTTCAACAAAGAAAAATTTATTCACAAAATCCTATCACATAATGCTCCAACGCATCTGTGGCCTATTTCAAATACAATGGAAGACGCAGCCAACGTTTATACAAATTACACATGCCCAAGTCTAGGCTCGACTTATTCAAGAAAAGTTTAGCTTTTTCTGCTGTTCATCTGTGGAATAATTTTCCACACGACTTAAAAAACACGCTTAGTCCATATTCATTCAATGACAGACTTTTCACATACATCATGAGCGCAGATTATATGCCACCCTAATTTATTTATGTTCCTAAATAATTATATAAAATCAGACGTTGGTTTTAAAGATAATTTTGCCCTAATTAGTGCTAATTATGATAAGGTACTGTAAATATGTGTAACTGTTATTGTACTGTTACAATGTTAGGATTTTATTTTATTGTATTTTATTTTGTTATTCTATTATTTAAGTAATATTTAAGATACACTGGAGAATAAATGGATTCAGTATGGAAGACGATAGAAAGGAAGGGCAGAATGTTAGACGGCCGTGCGTGCCCAATTCTAAACCCTTTGAAAATACAGTTCGTTCGTTCGTTCTTCTACTATTACAAGCACTACTACTACTGCAATCTCTATCATTAACACTACTTCTATTACTACTACCATTACTACTACTTCTATTACCACTAAACTACTACTACTATCACTACTAGTCCTGCTAATACCACTATTACCACTACTACTACTACTACTACCGATACTACTACTTTTATGACTACTACTACTACTACCACTACTACTATTACTACTACTACTACCACTATTACTATTACTACTACTTTTACTACTACTACTACCACTACCAGTACTACTATTACAAATACTACTACTACCACTACTACTATTACTACTACTACTATCACTACCACTTCTACTATTACTACTACTACTTGCTACGACTGCTCACTGCTGGTATACTGTTGCTGGTTCGGAGCTGGTTGTTTATTTGTTTGAGTTGCGAATGCGTTCTTCGTTCGTTTTATAAGTACTCAATTGAGGGTCAACGTTATATTGTCTCATTGTGTAATAAATGTCCAAGAAGACATTGATTCCTTACGGATCTCATTATTAGAATATATATCTTTTTACAGGAAGAGTTCTTCATGCACAATAACCATTAACATTGTCAAATCTGATGAAACAACCGTAACGTTATCGATGTGGATAAGTCTTCGGGTTTGAGTCCGATATTTATTAACAAGTTCACATACGAAGACATTTCAAGCAGTTATAATATTACATACGTTCATTAGAATATACTTGAATATATTATTCTTATCGTCTTGTGTCATATCTAATTCATGTCAACAGAACATCAATGGCTGTATACATGTGCTGCTGGGATCCAGACAGCCAGAAAGTGAGCGCATGAGTCTTGGACGATAATAATCAAACGAACTTATCAAACTATCCTTACCGTAATGCAGGTTAATCAACAAACCTTCTAAATTAATCTCATGTATAATATTATCCTGGACTGACCCTGAGTCCTTATATCAAATTTACATAAATTACGGCTATTAGCAAAGCCTAACCTTGGAAGGAGTTAAAAAAAACACGACTTCACGGCTTGACGGACAACGTAACAAGGGTCCGGTATCTAAGTCAACGAAGCGTGACCTTATCAACGCTAAACACGTCATAATTTTGACCGTGTACTTTGCGTTCGTTAATCCGTGAAGTATCAAAATCAATCTTATATTAATTCTATTGACCTAAAAAATTGCGCACTGCCAACTATAGCAGACGATATCCATCAAAAAAACTACCGTAACAATTCCCTGCCCGCCGGGGAAAAAAAAAATCTATTAGATGATTTTTTTGAAACTATTCTTACTCAAACATCTGAAAAATTTAACAAAAACCCAAAACATATGGCCTAACAATGTTCTGTCTAGAACAGTGTCGTGGTCATGTCGATAATATATCAGTCATATAACATTCATGGATATTATATTAAACAAAGGGGTGTCAATTGTCGATAAATATTTATCTACTTAACTTAAAGATTGTCGTGAGTGAATAATGAAGTGTTATGTAAAGAAAAGTGTTCTAATAATTAAAAATTAAACTAATTAATTATAGTATGTATGTAGGGTATTCATTAATTAACATCTAATTAAATAAACTGAGAGATAGTGTCATAATAAAAGAAATGAGAAGTAAGGACAAGTAAAGTAAAGAAAGAGTAAAGTATAAATTAATTTAGTTACGTGTGTTTAAAATTAAATGTGTGTATCGAGTAATTACTAACTAATTAACTTAATGAATTAATAAAAGAAAAAGAATATTCATACTTTTTTATACAAACATCTTAAATAATTTCATATAACAGCTATCACATTCATAAATAAAATATTTGGAGTAGTCACTTGTGTGATATTTTTTTTTTTTTTCATCTTTTTTTTCTTTTGACACATTTTCATTTCGTTTTTATTATTATCACACTTCAACTTTATTTTATTCTTTATTAATTTAATAACTATGAATCTCAAAATAACATTGGGACTGAAGATCCAGCCGTTGTCATGTACCTATTGAACGAACGGTAAGTTCCATTCTAAGCGAAAGTTAGTAAATTGTTCAATGTGTTTCGTTCCTGAATGAATGTAATCCTCATAGCGTTGAATTAATCATATTCAATTTGTATAGTATACCGTTATATGTCCAGCCTGAATTCAGATACTTTTCCCGAGTATATCGTAACGAGTTGTAGAACGAATGGACACTAACCAAAGTTCAAACGTTAAAACGAACCATTGAATATGTTTCTTGTTGCAGACAATTTCTTTCGGAGATTGTACATATTGGATGATTCCCTGCAAATTATTCGAAGTGTCGTTCTATTGGAGGGTGGTTCATTATCATTTTCATCGCAGAAATAAGTGATAGTTCCAGAGTCAATCTTGTTCAGTCTTTAATTTTTTTTAACTTTTGGACAATTACTATCTCTCGACGTCATTAGGGTGTCTCGAAAGTACATCCGCCATTATATTTTCTTGTCCGGTATGGCTTCGATGACAAAGTCGTAAGGTTGTGTAACAGAATCAAAAATCTGACGAGTTTGGAGGCTTTTGTGGTTAGAGCGACGTAATAACGATGCCACCGCCTTTCTGATCCGTTTGGATCACGAAGGGTGCGCCCAACAAAAATTTCTCAAGTTTAGTAATTGCCTTAAACTACTGCCAGCAACTCCTTGTCTACTGTAGAGTATTTGTTTCAGGCAACTTCAGTTTTCTTGATATGTACATAGTTGGTTGAAGTACATCGTCGTGATATTGAAGCATAAAACAAGCTCCGATACCGTAATTACTGGCATCTGTACGAAGAAAAAAACTTTTTAGAAGTATCTGGTAACCTCAAAATTGGTGGTATTTGTGGATAGATTGTCCATATCATGCGAATAGGTTTATGTCGCCATTCGTCGTCTGTCCAATTTACCCTCTTATTGGCATGTTCTTTTTTACACCAATGATGACAAGATGCTAAAGTTTAGGTACAAATTCTACTGTTGTATCTGGACTTAGGACCTATATTTCAACTCCTAACCTGGTATCTTCGTTTGTGGAACAGATTAATTTATATATTTTTTTTACCGTAATGGGAAAAACAGTTAGAATACGTTCAAGCCCCAATAATATGTCCTAGAAAGGGTTATCTCATGAAATGCTATTTGTATTTTCGTAGGTTTTAGCGGGTAAAATGGCTTTTCTATTAATATCTTCTAAAAAACACTTTTTAAGCCCCGAAAAAATGTTCCTCAAATGAGAATAACTAAAATAAACATATTGTCGTCAATTGTATGTAAATCTCGTTATGGTTCTACCTGATAATTAAAATTGTTCGCATCATGCGGATAAAAGGTAACAGGACGGAGCGTTCATAATCCCAAAAGGCATCCACATTCCATGGTAAAAAGACCTTGTGGATGTGGGGAAAACGCTGCTGTATTTTTGGCACTTTTTGGATACTGGTATCTGCCGAATAAACTTTAGGTTAGTTATATCTTTGTGAAAAAGTGTTGCATTGGACAGACCGAGGAAAGTAAATCGTCAAGAAATGGGATGTGGTTCGCTGTCAGCTACGGTCTGAGCATTTAGCTTCCTTTAGTCAACGCATAAACGAATGTTGTTGTCCTTCTTTCGGACAATGACTAAAGGTGACGAAAATGGTGAGGTACTAGTCTCGATAATCCACCAACGACAACATCTGCTCAAGTTCCTGATGAGTCGTTTTTGTTGAGAAAAAATGTAGTGGGACAGAATAGGAATGTACACGAATTGGTGTATCATCATTAAGAATAATGTCGTGAGAGATCATGATGTGCGACCAGGTACGTCTGTCAGCACATCTGGAAATGATTGTAAGAGATCAGCAATCTGATTGATGCTTGTTGCGGTTTTTAACCCGATGAAGAGGATGGTTACATCCGCAAGATTCCGTAGATTTAGAATGTAATAATGGTACAGGTAAAGACCATCTGTACCTTAGGGAAAAGAAGATTCCTTTCTTCCTGTATTTTGTGATAAAACGAGCGCAAAGGTCCTTATTGCTCTATCTTTTCCTACATTCTTTCGTATTGTTATTTTCTCCGACATTTGCTCTTTTCATGCAACATTTGCGGATCCATATTTGACTATTTCATCGTTGTGATTAATCCGCAACCGGTATCTAGAGAACCACATTTACTCTTTCATCGGGGGAAATAAAATCTTTGATTGAGTCCACATGCCCCACATTATCGTTTGAAGCCCACATTGCATCGTGATTAATCAGGGTAAAAAAACACATATGGTCATCCGAATCAAAACATGGGCATGCGGTAATTTCTGTGACACCACATTGGACGCCCAGATGGGCCAGGGGAAAACGTCTCACCGCGTGGTTCAGACAAGCGTTGGTTTATACCACATTGGGATGCCCAGCTTGGCCAGGTGGGGACTTCAGAAATATATAATACCGCATTAATCTACTAGAGGAGTGTAGAAGTCCAGTTTTTTACCTTGTGTGGGAAGAGATGTTAAACCCAAAAAACGCATAGCTTTAATACACGTGTTAATTCTGAGTGGATGGATAAATTCAGTTTCTTGTGATTAATTGTGTTCTTAAAGGAATTTTGACGACAGGGAAAAGAAGGTTAGTAGATCTTTTACTTATTAATACATTTTCTTATTTTTGTTTATTTTAACCTCACAGCTAAAAATGT
>JAMPIV010009614.1:0-155169 GCA_024509875.1 Oreohelix idahoensis
GCAATACCCTACACAAATCTGCCTCCTAAGTTAATCTTAGCCACAATTCTCCACCTTTTCCCTCTTTTACATTACAGCTTGATTTTTGCATTTGCGTGTCTCAAGGCCAAAAATTTGAAACTTTAGTGACAGTAAAGTCGCTAGTCTGATATGAACAATACAGCCTTTTGTCAATATCTTCCTTGTTATCTATCCGTCTGTATAATTTAAAGTATATTAGTTCTCTGCTCAAGATGGGCTATCAAACTAGCTAGGTTTTATATTCATAACTCTATTATTAAGAAAAAACATATTTTTTCTCATGTTTAATTTTTTGAAATTTGTTCGAGAACCTTCTCTACGGCGTTTGCCGCTGAATTCAAATAAAGGGACCAAGTATCGAAAAACGTCCAAGAAATGACTGTCTCGAATAAGAGCTAAGGTCCTTTTTGTCAATTTCCTTACATTGTGGCAACTAGTGATAAACGTTTCGTCTGCACGTCTAACAAGTTAGTTTGACTGGCGGTAGGAAATGCGGGCATGGGCAAGCATGTCTCCTAGTATCTTACGCATTATTTTTATCCCTACATTTTATCTTTATATTTGGAGATATTTTAACGTTGTATCATGGTAAATTCATCACAATAACACATCCCTGAAAAATATGACATGTTTGATATTCCATACTATCTTTGAATGTTCAGGAAAAGTCTTTTATCTTCTCACTGCAAAGGTAGAGTTGTAAGTAAAAATAACAAAAAAAAACTACCTAAACTTATACATGTAAAACATAAAACATAAGCGTTACATTACCATATAAAAGAAATCAATGATCTGAAGCAACCACTTCAATATTAATTTTCACTTTAAATTGATGTTTAAAAACATCATTTTTGAAACTTTTCCACTAGAAAGGCGAGTCCGACGTTCACTTATTAGCTGACCTTGTTTAGAAAAGATGCGTTCACATGGAACAGAAGTTGCCACGATGCACAATCTTTTTTTCATTATTTCAAAAATATGTGGACAGATCACTTCAGTCTTCTTCCACCAAAGAAGCGGATCGTCTAACCTTGGCAGCAGTGGCATTTGAGCGTACTTCTCAATTTCTACAATGCTGTCGGCCCTAGGATTTTCCTCTCTGTTTTAGCAGGTCTCCGACGGATTTGTCGAACTCGTCCCACACGGAACAAAATGTAGTAGTGGCAACGCTTGGCTCTATTATTTGAGGAAGGTTTGCTACTGAGGTTCCTTCTTGGCTCCGTAAGGCACAACACTCGTTAATTAGAATTTCTTTAGTTTCTTTCAATCGTTGCTCATTTCTGAAAAACCCATGCTCTTTGAATCAGGGGTCGACCAATGTTGCCTCCCAGACAATGGCTAGATCACTATATTTTTTATAAATTTTGTTTTTTAGTTCTTCAGTTAGCATTTCTATTAGAGCAATGACTGTTGCATTCTCATAGTTATGGCTTTTGAGACTGAGGCAGTGGTTCAGCAATCCTTGGCTTAGCAGTGCAACTTTTGACAGTGTTACGTATTTTTCGCCACTAATTTCCATGGTGGTATCATAAAAGCACTGCAAGACTTTCTTTGACTGTTCGATTACATACCAGTCTTCTAAAGTCAGCTTTGATCCTAAGTTTGCATTCACTATTGCTAACGTGGACTGGATTGGCTCTTTTATATGGTTTACCCTGTCAAACATCTCGTAGGTTGAGTTCCAGCGGGTCGGGCAATCTTGTTTCAGCGTCAGGTTGGGAAAACCCATCTACAGTATTTCTGGATGCTATGAAGCTTTTTGAGAGCTTGTGGGCTTCTTTTAAAAAACTCGACAACAGCTTTAACTTTTTCTCGTGTCTGTGAAATTGTCTCCATGCTTGCTTGAACAACAAGGTTGAAACTGTGGGCAAAGCATGGTATGTGCAACCATTGGCACAATTTTACAGCTCTTACCATGTTAGCTGCATTGTCCGTTGTGCATGCTACAATTTTGTCTTGCAGCCCCCACTGCGACACAATAGTTTTCAGAGCATTTGCAATGTTTTCTGATGTGTGTTTACCGGTAAATTTTACACAAGACAGCAGGTAGGACTTCATATGACAGTTTTTGTCTATAAAGTGCGCCGTTACTGCTAAATAATTTTAGTTTTTCAAAGATGTCCACCCATCAGTGGTCAGGCTCACGTATGAAGCACCATTCACATCATTTTGAACATCTAACAGCGTGATGTCATACAACTTTGATAAGAGGCTGTTAGACAATGTCTTTCGACTTGGTGGCTCATAGCTTGGGTTTAGAATCGAGATAAATTTCCTAAACTCAACACTTTCAACAATACTGAATGGAAGGTGATCCTTCACGATTATTCTTAAAATCTGGTCGTCTAATTTCTCTCTCTTGGCATTCGTAATTGGTCTTGAATAAAACCCTGTTACCTTGCATTGATTTGATTTTTTAACTTTTGGAGCTGTGAATAGTGGGGAAGTTTCTATTTCTCCACACCTTGCCTTCAATGTCGAAACTGACGAATTCCCTACCGAAATGATCATCTCTTCATCTAGTACTTCTTGCTCGGCCAGATGCGGTGTTTTGATACGACTGCTACATAGATCCACGAGGGAATGTTTAAATTTCATGTGCCTAGTCATACTTGAAGTTGACGAACCCTTGAATGATAAAATACCAGAACACACGTTACATTTTACTTTGTTGTCTTTGATCTTTACAAAATAATCCCAAACAGGGCTTCTCCCCGCCATAAATAAAGATTAAATGAGGTTGAACACAAGTTTTAAACAATTTTATGTATAAACAAAACACGTTTTCTTACGAGAGCGCCTGAAGTCAGGAATCAAGAGTACCGTAACATGCGTATAATGAGCGCTTGGATGAAATAGAACTATGGAACTGTTTCGAAACAGCAGACTACAAGTAAATTAACTGAAACAATGAGACATGAGTCGTGATACCCCAGTATGCAGATTTACTTATTCTCGTTAGTACAAATCTATGGTATTTCGTGTGACTACTGTTAAGAATTTTACACAGTCGTTTTCATAATGATGATATGCAAGGGGAACATGCTGACAGCTGCAGTAAAAGTGAAAAAAATAATAATAATAACAGTAATAATGACACATTATATAAAACTAGAATAGGTACAGTCAGCGACAATGATTCAACTCAAACCGAGCAGACACCTAGTAGTAGTAAGCCTCTTTTAGTCCTGAGGAATTATTTTTAAAAAAAAAATTATGACTTGTTTGATTTTCCATACTATCTATGAACGCCTAATGTACCGCACGCTTGACACATTTTTACAAGGCCCACGAAGGTGAGACAATGATACAGTGTGCCTCTTTGCAAAACAGCGAAGCAGACGGGAACTGAAACTGCTGTTTCGATACACGAAGCAGGCTATGTGTCGAATCTGCGTGAGACAGTGTGTCTCTGCAAAACAGACAGGAACTGACACTGTATCGACACCGCAAGAAGGCTGTGTATCGAACCGTTCGGGTACGATGCTGTTACGACGCACTGTTTCGACACATACACACAGTAGCCATCTCTAATTATTTGGCATATTTTACGCAACTGCATTCTTGCCTAGTCACTCCCAGACTTGTTTCGTTTCATTATGTAAATCGTAGTATTACAAGGCTAATTAGACCGGCTGGCAGATTATAATTTTATCGCCCAGTGTTGTGTAGTGCAGACGGTCACAAGAAATCATTGTTAACACAAGGTGGTCTCGCACGATCGACGGAAAGAAAGCCAGATTGTCTGTCTAAGAAATCCGTCTGTGAGATGTGCGTAAACACAGGTGATAATAGGTAATCGCTTCCGATGGTCCGTCTCTGTATCAATAGTACAGGTAACCGGTCAGAGAAGACAATATGGGCGGAAGATGTGTTCGTAAGTTTGCACAAGGGCAAACGGACGTATTACTGCCATATTTAAAAGAGGTCAAGAGTTTAAATTTAAAAATTGATATTTTAAAACACTCGGGGGGTAGTAATTATTTAAACACCTCGACCCACAAAGTTCTAAAGAGACAGGATTGGTCTAAATCGAGAGCCTGAAACAAACTTTAGTTCTCATTTGGAAAGCTGCTGGGAAATACCAATGTAGAAGCTTGAAGAAAAATGAGAATATAACCTAGCAAATTCGGAGAGCAAATCAGACTACATCGCAACGTCAAATTAGCATCTCCCAAGAGTTAGAGAAACATCAACCTAGAATTCCAAATTATAAGTGGCAGACGAAGTATCTGGGCATTTTTTGTAACTTAGAAAAGAAAACCAGCATTTTTAAATACCAAGACTAAAGACTTAAGGAATCAGAGCACCCGTCATAAGAGGAATACTAAAATTTCTCCGACCAAGGGTTCGAAGCATCTAATCATAGTTGCTGTGTCCATTCATATGTGCCAGGAGATTGTTTTCCCAAACAAGTTAATTTTTGGTAAGTGTAACATTTATGGGAATTTGACATGTCTGTACTTGCTAAGTGGTTATAAAAGGCACAGGAGGCTGGCAACCTCAACATATGAAAATGTTCATAAACCAGTACAGCAAGCTCTGGTGTTGGCGTTATGCCAGTTCGCTCAGGAAAGCGAAAGCAGAAGCGACCTCAGACTCCGAATGGAGCAGTGAGATGATTACCTCACATGTGCCTAGTGTGTATAGTATCATGCGACGGCATTTGAGGATTTTTCGTAGACCGGGATTTGGACTGGATTAACTCGAGACCTGGCGAGGACATTTGAAGGAGTGTCGTCGACCAGGGACTGGCGGCTCCTGAGCCGACCCAGCTGCAATGGGAACCTCCGAAATCGGCGAGTATTTGCCTGAATGGCGAGGGACACCTGTCTCTGTACAAGAAATAAAAGGATACTCACGTAAAATCAATGTCGGTTAGACATAAATAATAACCTGAGATTTCGCCTCGAGTATTAGCGGGCGTACGAAAAAAAAAAAAATAATAATAATAATAAGAGGGATTCCGCTGGATTAAACCAGCTGAGGGCTTGAAGGGCTAAAACTAAATTGCATAAATATTCATAAATGGCAACGGACCAGATACTAAGTTAATATTGCTCTGCGCTATGCAGCATTGTTCTTGACTTCTGGAAAATCTTATGGACAATCCCTTGAGATAGAAGCATCATTATCCATATTTCTACAACTCCGCCAAGAGTAATCGTTTGCGAAGGTAGACACCTTGGAAGACCCAAATTAGTTTCTCTTGAGTTATGGCCACTGTTGGACCACTACTGCTGAGCTAAGGGTAGGAAATCCGTAACAAGCTCCTGACTGACAAAGCGGTCCGTGGTCATCACGCCTGGTGGCGTCTTGTAGGCCACCAACAAGCTGTCCCCATTTTTGCTCGGTCAGTGGCCGTCCTTCGTGTCGTGCTCCAACTCTGGTTCATGCTTTGCATTTCAGCCTCCACTGTTCTCCGGCAGGTTGTCTTTGGTCTGCCACTCTTTCGCCGTCCTTCTGGAATCCATAGCATAGCAGTCCTGCTGAGGGTGTCAGGGTCCTTTTTTGAGGACATGGCCAATCCAGTCCCAGTGCCTGCCGGCAATGATGGTGTCTATGCCTTTTTGACTGCAGCGTGTAAGCAGTTCCTGGCTGGAGATGGAATTCGGTCTAAAAATTCGAAGAATTTTCTTTAAGCAGGTTCTGTTCTATTGGGGTGGTATTTTCTGCAGCGATTTTTGGCATGGTCAGCTTGCCAGCATATTTCACACCCTCACATTCCTCTCTTATTCCTTGAGGAAGTAGTGTCCTAATTCTTTTAGTGTGTCTTTGAATAGAGAGAAAAACGCACACGATACTTAGCTAGTAATCTGTTACTCCTATCACAACATACATCTAGTTTTATCACAACATTTTTTAACATGGAAGCATTTATTTTCGATCTTTGTCACTGAAGACATATTTTCTATCATGTTTTTTTTCTTCCATTATTTCATTTGTTTTTATTATTTCGTATCCAGTGCTCGTGATTATCCCATAAGGAAGATATTTATGTTGAGATGTTGTATTATCGTGTCACCGTCTGTGACAAAAAAACTCAAACGTCACATTTACCTGTGCCATCTTGTAATTCCTTCTGTGCTCTTCACTTATTTCCACCTCTGACAGTATTTTTTATTTTCGATTCATTGTTTACACTCCCTTGCCTAAATCATTGTCATGTCAGGACTTCAGCGACCATCTTTTGCTCATTAAGCTAATCAATCACTTTCGTTTGAACCCATATTGACACCTGAATCTGTGGAGTGAAATGTTGTAACATATTTCTGAGCAGACAGTGTGTTAGAAAAATCAGACCGGATTAGTGAGTAAACAACCTTTGGATGGCCACAGTCGATTATCTTATCACCGATTAATGTTTCTATCTGACCAAGTTGTTGATAGTGTTGGCTGGACTGGGTAAATGAGATAATCATTTCCGGGCAGACTTGCAGCCAATAGTTACGATAATTATACATCTTGAAGATATTACCTTTGATAGATTATGAAGTCGTGAGTGTAAACATGATCGATAATAAACGGTAGACGAGAAGCCTTATATGGACGGTGACTTGAAAACATCACATTTGTTTGCGGGTATCACTCAGGAATTATTCGTGAGAGGTAGTGGGAATATACCCCTACCAAAACATACGCAAATTGCATGCTTTTGGTTTGGCATTTGAGATGTTAAAATACAACAGTCCTGATTGGAACTTTGTCATATAGTAACAATCTGAATGCGTGGGCTGAATGTTTCCTTATAATCTAGTCCCTTTTGAGTTTACGGCACTGTAAAATTCAACCCGTCAAGAAGACAGCCAGACATTCCAGAATAAGGCATAGGATCAGGATTCCATTTTAACATACCAGACAACGTGTTTGAGCATCTTGTGGATTTACACAACGACAACACACCCTTTATTAATACGGAAAGCCCGGAATCCTAGGAAGCTGAACACTAAGTTGTAGTGGGAGTCAAATGTAAATTAACCCCAGACCACGTGTAAGACGGGTCTTTATCAAGTTGCCAAAACTATTTCTCTGAGCCAGAAGTCAGTCTGTATTCCCAATTTTTTGGGGTGAGTTGTGCATTTTTTAATTCTATATTTTTGCATTTATTAACATGTGAAAATTGCTAGTGGATGTCCAAATCATACGAGGCTGGCAACCTCAGCATATAGAATAATGGTTTCATGAACCATCACTACAATAGCTGGTGACTGCTTTATGCGGGTTTCTTTTGAGAACCAAAAGCAGAAGTAGTCCCAAGTTCCAAATGGAGCAGGAAGTGAATGATGACAGAAGTGGTATACATACTTATTATATTAACCTTTTCAACCAGCGCATATGTAAATATAAACATGTTCAATAAAATGCAATGGATGTTTTCCGCTCACTGGGGATTAACATTAATGCTCAGAGAGGGTAAAGTTCTGAGGAAGATGGGATGGTGGAATGAAAGGGGGAGAGGGAGCTGATTGTGTGTCAGGAAACCCAACACTCAGGAGGGTATTTGTTTCTCTCTTATTTCATGATACTAGTCGGTGGTACCAACTGGTGGTGCTATCTGTGGAACAAGTGTGTGGTATAAGTGGCCTTCAGTCAAAGCTAGACACCAACATCAGACAGGTCTTAGCAGACGCTAGACCATCTTCACAATTACCCCACGATACTACGAGGGACGTGTTGCGGTCACCAGACTTGACCAGTGACGAGCGTGAACCAGTCCATAACTTGCAAAGAACCAACATCGGCTGGAGCAGAAACCAACCGACATCTTACTGGCAGCTAAGTACCCAACTTAAAGCTGCAAGATGAACTCTTTTCTTTAAGAAAATTCGAAACAGAAAACACTATCCAGATCATCCCCAGTGATGAAATGTTAAAGACTATCTAATTCACCCCACCTTCGTTTATTTTACATTGTTAACGATAATTCACTATTAAATTTTGTTACTGTTTATATATAAATTTATAGTTGATTAAGTCATTTTGAGTGAACTGCACCCATATGTCTCAGTCATTTTAAATACTTATAACGGAGCTTTCGAAAAAATCTTTTACTGATTTAAATGGTGGCTCCCTAGAATTGAAGCACCATTTTTCAATTCACATCTCTGCCAAGGTAGACACCTTTGAAGACCATCAGTAGATACTCTGGATTGTGGCCATTCTTGGACCATCGCTGCAAAGCAAGGCGAGTAAATCTTGTAACACCGTCATGCACTTTAAAAATATAAGTAGAATATTTTTATTATCATTTATTCTTGTAATAGCGTCCAATGCACAGAGTAGTTAGAGTGCGGCAAAGATGCCTGGTTCGATTCATGGTATCCACACGCTCCAGTCTACCTAGCTGTGAATGGGTACTTAACTTCGCTCTTGATTTAGGGAAGTAAAAAGTAGCGAGGAAGGAGACTGGTCATCTCATCTCTCGATGCTGGACTTAGTATAGTGAAGTCTCTAACATTTCATTCCCCTTCGGCAGTATCTGCTATGGGACAACTTTATATTCTCGTAATTCATCTTGATAGCAGTCACTCTATTTACGTCATAATGAACGCTGATTGTCAACAAACTGGAACAAACGACAGAAACAAGAAGAACGAAGACAAGAAGAACGAAGACAAGAAGAAAGAAAACAAGAAGAAAGAAAACAAGAAGAACAAAGACAAGAACTATGTTAAATATATTTTTAAAATTAAAAAAAAAAACTCGCATTAGATGTAGCTGTCGCTAATTACGGTTGTTGTTGTTGTTCCGATCCCCAGGGATTACGGTATGAAAGATTAAATTCATTAACTTGAGATTAGTTGTGTGTTCTAATTTGGACCTGATGACACGAACGAGACAAATGCCATTGGAACAAGAGATGAGAAGAAGACGCTAGCTATGAATAGGACAAACTTTAAGGACACCTGCTGATAGGATTACAAGGCAGTCCTTGTTCTGGAACAAAATCGAAAAAAAATTGGAGTTCCCGTGTGCAAGTTGCACACGTTAAAAATCCCACGACAGTTGGAGATCGTAAAGAATAGGACATACGGCCGCTGCCCTGGCAAAATTGAAAATCTAACCACCACAAAAATATTTATAGAATGTGTGATTCCTGTATGCACACACTGGGCTACGGAGTTCGTGCACTGTGATGAGATCCTCCTTGTGTGATCTAAGGGAGGAGACCTGAGCACTTATGGAGTTGTCCGTGTGCAATGAAGGTGGTCCTTAAAACCAAACCAAACTAAACCTTGTTCTAGAATCCCCAGCGTAAGCGTGGTAGAAGAAAACCGAAAGGCGCATGGAGAAGAGAACTGGAGACAGACATGCAAGGAATGAGGAAGTCACGGAAAGGCTTTAAGCTGATGGCACGTGATAGGAAGTCTTAGCATAAGTTTGTTGAAGACGTATATTCCTGCAGCATCTGACAGTTAATGAAGATAATGAAGTTTTGTGATTGGGTAGGTTATGTATGTGCGTGTGTCATCAACATTATTTTCCTTGTGATTGGGTAGGTTATGTATGTGCGTGTGTCATCAACATTATTTTCCTTGTGATTGGGTAGGTAACTCCGCCCATGCCGGTCCCAAGCCCGGATGAAAAAGGAGGAGGGCGGCCTGCATGGAGGCCGTAAGGAGGCAGCCCCTCCACCATGCAAAGGCACAACAGGCCAATCACCTGTTTGTCTTAAACTATGATTACGAGAAATACAAGAGAGAAAACCGGACTGATTCTAAAGGCGACGAACTGGAACGGACTACGGACTACGACTTATGGAACTTGGAACACAAGAAGTATAAATGGGAAGGAAGAGGAGCTGGTGGAAGAGATGAGGAAAGCAAAACTAGAAATCCTGGCTATAACGGAAACGAAGAAAAAAGGACAAGGAGTCATGGATCTCGATGGCAACACGTTGCTCTACAGTGGTGTACCCATATCTGAAAGAGCTAAAGGGGGCGTGGGTTGCATTGTGGCCCAAAATCAAAAAGATAGTATCAAGGGATGGAACTTTGTCTCGGAGCGCATTATGGTTGTAAAACTAAAAGAAGGAGAAACCATAGTCAACCTGGTCATAGTGTATGGCCAAATGAGGATGAGAGAGCAGAGGTCAAGGAGGAATTCTTCGAGCTGCTTCAAAGGACAGTGGATGACTGCCTAGATGAAGTTATCATGCTCGGAGATTTTAATGCCAGAGTTGGAAATGACCATGCTAGATGGGGTGGCGTTATCGGAAGATATGGAGAAGATACTCTCAATGACAATGGAAAGCGACTCCTTAGATTCTGCAGTGAGCAGAATCTGATCATTACAAACACAAAGTTCCCTCATAAGCGCATACATGCATACACTAGATGTGAACCAACCAAGAATGAGAAGTCAGTGATCGACTATGCCATTGTTCGGAGAAGCTCATTCAGATATGTCCGAGATGCAAGAGTCTGGAGGGGGCCAGAGATTGGAAGTGATCACTACCTGCTAACAATCAAACGAACAACTGAAAGAGTTGCTCAGCCTAGGAACTGCCCAACATCACGCAAGAAACCAAGTAAACGAGCAGGAGAAATGAGCATTAGGACCTACAAGCTGAGAGAGCCAGAAATTAAGACCAGATATCAGGGGCTTATTGCTACAGCAGTGAGCAACACAGAAGAACGACCTGATGACTTGGAAACCCTCTGGAATAAATTCAAGGATATCATAAAGACAGCTGCTGCAGAAGCATGCGGTGAAGTCCGACTTGGGAACCAGAGAAAGAGGACACCTTGGTGGACAGAGGAAGTCAAAGAGAAAATAAGAGAGAAGAAAATGGCATGGAAACAATACTTAGGAGCTAAAAACACAACAGGACAAATGGAAAAATATAGAGAATATGTGATACTCAGAACAGAAGCAAAGAACAAAGTGCTAGCAGCAAAACAGAAGTCCTGGGAAGAATTTGGAGAAAAGCTAGAAAAAGATGCACAAGAAAACCAGAAATTGTTCTATAAGACCCTAAAGAACATGAGGAAGGAAAAACAATGCCCTCTCAAATTTATAAAGGACAAGCAAGGCAAATTGCTTACTGCCCCGAAGGAAGTAATGGAAAGATGGAAAGAATATTTCTCAGAACTCCTGGATGGTGAGCATGGTGAAGCAACAGAAATGATAACCACTAGCACAGAAGAGAAAACCAATGATGGTGAAGATGACATAAAGATGGAAGAACTGAGGGCAGCACTAGAGAAAATCAAGATGGGCAAAGCAGCAGGGCATGATGGTATAAACCAGAAATGGTTAAGTACATGGGAGCATCAGGCGACCTGTTACTCTTAAAGGTCCTACAGGCAGCATGGTGCAACAAGACCATACCAAAGGATTGGGAGATTGCCATCATAACACCAATTTTCAAAAAGGGTGACAATCGACAATGTGGAAACCATAGAGGCATATCCCTTCTCAGTGTCCCTGGTAAAATCTACTCTAGAATCCTAGAGCAGAGACTCCGACGCCTAGCTGAGCCACAATTGGATGAGGTCCAGTGCGGATTCCGAGCAAACCGAAGTACTCAAGACCTAATCTTCACACTCAGACAGTTGAGTGAAAAGGCCCTTGAGTATAAGAGTGAGATCCATCTTTGTTTCATAGATCTGGAAAAGGCGTTTGACAGAGTCCCCTGGAGCAAACTTTGGGACTGTTTGGCAAGGAAGAATATTCCAGCACCTCTGATTCATGCTATACAGAGCTTCTACAAGTCTTGCAGAAATTATGTGAGGACAGCAAACCATAAGTCAGAAGAGTTCAGGACCACCACTGGTGTAAGACAAGGTGATGAGTGTACGCTTGGTTTGAGTATCCTGTCACCTTATCTTTTCATACTCCTCATGGACGATGTCATCAAGGCATGTAAGGAGAGAACAAGAAAGTATTCAGTGGGGTACTGGAAGATGAGACAGGTCTATATTTCGGAGCTGGCATTTGCTGATGATGTTGCCCTGATTGCTAAATCAGAGGCACATCTCCAATCCAACTTGCAAGTCTGGAAGGAAGAGCTGGAGAAGAGAGGGATGGTCATAAGCAGCTCTAAAACAAAATCCATGGTGATATCACGAGAAGAAAGAAAACATCAGATTAAGTTGGGAGAACAGGTCCTGGAGCAGGTCGACCACTTTAAATATCTCGGAGCTATTATAGACCGAAAGGGAGGTATCAAAGAAGAGTTGGCCATTCGAAAAGCAGCGGCTGGGAGACTTTTTTCAGGCCATAAATCGTGGATTCCTCAGCAAGAAAGAGGTTGGTAAGAAAACGAAGATGGCTGTATACCGCTCCACCTATGTCCCAGTTTTGACATATGGATGCGAGTCGTGGGCAATGACTACAACCCACAAAAGCCAGATCCAAACCTCAGAAATGAGGTATCTGAGGAAAGTGGTTGAAGTAACAAGAAGAGACATGGTCCGCAACCAGACGATACGTCAAGGCCTGAAATCCCATCCGCTGCAGACCCAAATAGAACAGTCCCAACTAAGATGGTTTGGCCATGTCTGCAGAATGGGAGAAGATCGGCTACCACGACAAGCATGGGAAACAAAGAGCCAGGGATCCAGACCTCCAGGACGACCCAGAGTTCGCTGGGAGGACAACATTAGACAATCTTTGAAGGACCGAGGACTAGAATGGAACCAGGCCAGGAAGAAGACAGCTGATAGAATGGTCTGGCGCTCTCTCTTCCAAACCTCTACACCTCACGGTAGAAGGGGAACGACTAAGTAAGTAAGTGATTGGGTAGGTTATGTTCGTGCGTGTGTCATCAACATTATTTTCCTTGTGATTGGCTAGGTTATGTATGTGCGTGTGTCATCAACATTATTTTCCTTGTCGCTGGCTATGGAACATGAGTGCCACCACTGCAGCTCGTCCCCTTGCAGGAAGCCTGTATAATTGTGTATACGCTTGTGTGTAATTAGCTGTGAACAACGCAGAAGGACAGGGAAAACAAAACAATCTATGACTCGACCCACCTGATGAGATCCAAAAAGGTATCAGCAGAGTTTAACGACTCTGCTTTGCCATATCGTCTCATGGCGCTTCTGTCAGCACCACCACCAGGTTCGATGGTCACCGCCAAGAATATTCCAAGAAAAACGGCCATGAAGGTTGTGATACCGAAGTAAGCAATTGTTCGAAGTCCCATTTTTCCACATGTTCTGGCGTCCAGGCCTGCAATGCCGGATATTAGGGATGACAAGATGATGGGCAAAACCAACATCTGCAGCATTCGCATGAGCAGTTCTCCGGGAAAGCCAATGTACATGACTTCTCTCTTACTGAAAGAGTCCTTCGTGCCACGTATTGCAATTCCCATGGCAATTCCCAACAAAACCGAACACAGAAGGCCTATAAGTAGAGCATTCGCCTTGCTGCAGGCCAGACACTTTCTACCAAATCGCTTTAAATTTCCACGAAAGCCAAGATCCTCTTCTGGAACTGTGATGAACACATGGGTGTTTACAGCATTGACGTTATTTTCAGATGTAGAATCCATGGCCTCGTTGCTTCGTTTTCTCTCCATGCTGTAAGTTTTGACAGTATGTGACATGCTTCTTAAAAAAAGCGAGTTACTTTGAAATCCTGAATACTAACTGCCAAAAATTACTTTCATAGCTTCGAGTCAAACACATTCCATTTCCAAATTCTTAGAAGCTGCAGAGAAACAATTTATAAACAGATAGCCACCACTATGCGTATTATTATATATCACTTCTTGCGTATATCTTGCGTATATTCGTTAAAAATTATTTCCTCAGGGAATCCACTTTTTTTAATAACAGAAATAATAACACAAGTATTAAAAATGCACGCTCCTAAAACACAAAACCCAAAGCGGAGTACTAAAAATGTGATTCTGAGGTCGTGTAGGAAGAAAGGTAACTGTCGCAAAGTAACGCAGAAACGATGGTGCCCCCGGGGGCTGGGCCTGGATTGAGAGTAACATCATAGTTGCCATAAAGCCCTGGTTCGACTGCGAGTCAGCACTGACAACGCGTGAGTCGTCTCGCTGTACCGGTGTCACATGTATTTTCGCGCGGAAAGCCTCTGTCATCGACAACAGAGGATGTCTGTGTTATGGTTTCCGCTACTGTTTGGGCAATGGAAATGTCAGGCAATATGGCGGAAGACAAAGTAGCTTTTTTTTCTCGCTCTCTCTTCTTTCATTTCGTCTACGCTTCTTTCTCCTGAAACTTTCCAGGTAGGATTGATTATTAGTTCTGATTTAGTATGAGGGTAGATCGGCTACCACGACAAGCATGGGAAACAAAGAGCCAAGGATCCAGACCCCGAGGACGACCCAGAGTCCGCTGGGAGGACAACATTAGACAATCTTTGAAGGACCGAGGACTAGAATGGAACCAGGCCAGGAGGAAGACAGCCGATAGAATAGTCTGGCGCTCTCTCTTCCAAACCTCTACACCTCACGGTAGAAGGGGAACGACTAAGTAAGTAAGTAGTATGAGGGGTTAATAGTTATGAGAAGAAAAGATACTACTATTCTCACACTTCAATCCTTGTAAAGGAAAAAATTGTTGCCACTTGACACACTACAATAAACTTAAATAAATATTAATAATAATAATAATAATAAATTCTTTAAGCACCAAACACGGCGCATAAGGCAGAAACCAGTGCTCTCCAGGTTGTTCGTTGTGACGCCACTCCTCTTAGCTCTTGCACATTATTTAGGCCCAACGTTCTTCCTTCTCTTATTATTGTTCTTCTGAGTGTTTCTTTTGGTCTTCCTTTTTTCCTCTTACCCTCAGGAACCCAAGTGAGCGCCTGTAGTGGTATTCTGTTATTTTGCATTCGTAGGACATGACCGATATATGACCATCGTCTTTTCCTTATATAGTCGGAGACATATTTCTGCCTAGAGTCTTCTCTTATTTGTCGATTAGTCTTGAATTCTTTCCAACTGATGTTCATGAGTTTTCTAAGACATTTGTTCTCGAATGTATTCAGCTTGTTCTCCAATGATTTTGTTATTTTCCAACTCTCACAGCCGTATGTTAACACTGAGATAACATTTGAATTAAACAGACGAAGCTTGGTATGTATATTCAATGATCGTAATTTCCAAATGTTAGATAATCTATTGAAGGCGCTAGCTGCCAAAGCAATTCTAGTATGGATTTCTCTTGTTGTGTCACCATCCTGAGTCATTTTACTGCCTAAATAATTGAAACTTTCAACTTTCTGTAGTTTTTTCCCCGTTCAAGATGATATCAAAGGTCTCGTTAGAAAAGTTCATAGCTTTAGTTTTAGAGGCATTTATTTGGAGACCTATTTTAACCGAGAGATGACACAAATTATTTACTGCTTCTTGGGATTGTCTGGGTGTTGAACTTAAGAATGCTAAATCATCTGCGAAATCCAGGTCCCCCAGGAATTTTCCATTTGTCCATTTTATACCTAATTGTTCATTGCGGGTATAGTTTCTCATAACCCAATCAATAGCTATTCCAAAAAGTAATGGTGACATAATACAGCCTTGTTTCACCCCTGTTTCTACTGTAAACCATTCTGTATTCCCTTTATTTGTTCTAACACAACATCTTGCATTGTCATATAGTGCTTTGATTATATTCACATATTTTGTTGGAAAACCATAGATTGTAAGTATCTTCCACAATGATGGGCGGTGTAAACTATCAAAGGCTTTTTGAAAATCGACGAAGGTGATAATAAGTGGCGATTGCATTTCCACTGATTCTTCTATAATTGTTCTTAGTGTGAATATTTGATCAATACATGATCGTTTCGGCCTGAAACCCACTTGTTCTTCTCTGATCTTTTCGTCAGCATGCAATTTAAGTCTTTCTAACATCATGCAACATAATAATTTTCCAGGTACTGATAATAGAGATATACCACGCCAGTTATTACAGTCTGATAGATCACCTTTCTTCGGTAACTTTACAATAATACTGTCTTTCCATTGTTGTGGTGGTTGTTCTTCTCTCCATACTTCATTTATAATATCTAAAATTCTCAAGAGGTTGTTGTCATTAACTGCTTTAATCATTTCCCCTGAAATTTCGTCAACTCCAGCAGCTTTAACATTTTTTAATCTTTTAACGGCTTGTTTGATCTCGTCCAGCGTGAATTCATCGCAAGTTATTGGCAAGGTGGTTGTGGGTGTTTCATTATTAAAATCAGGTGTTACTGTTGGTGGTGGTCTGTTTAGCACCTCCATGAAGTGCTCAGCCCATCTCTTCATTTGTTCTTTTTCTGTTGGTATTGAATTCCATAATTTACCTTTAACAGGTGTTTCCATAGCAGTAGGCTGGTGACATAGTTGTTTTGTAATTTGATAAAGGCACCTACTATTACCAGTTCTTACAGCATTTTCAGCTTCTACGGCCAGTTCATTGATGAAATGTCTTTTATCTCTTCGAGTTTTTGTCTTCACTTCTTTATTTAACAAGTTATAAGTTAGTTTGCAAGATTCAACTGCATTATGTGTACTTGCCGCTAGTAGTTTAAGTTTTGCTGTTTTCCTTTCTTGTATTTTATCCCAAGTATCTTCTCTCATCCATTTTTTCTTTTTATGTACTAGGTATCCGGTGGTCGCTACAGCTGCTTCTGTCATTGCTGTTCTCAGTTGTTCCCATTTAGTATCGATTGTCTTGGTGGTGATATCTTTGTCAATTTTGCCTAAAGCATCGAAATAGTTGTTCATTTTGACATTATATTCCTCCTTTATATCATTTGATTGCAGTCTGTGTACATCTATTCTTCTATTTTTATTCGGTTGGTATAACTTCTTCAGTTTAATTCTCAGTTTAGCTATGCAGAGGTTATGATGTAATAAATATTACACACACATAAAGGTATGTTTTTAGGCACTCGTGAATAATAAAGAAGTAAAAAATTAGACGTGAGGGGCTTACTGGGGAATTGAACCCAGGACCTTCCGTGCGGCACCCCCGCCTAGCTATGGAAGCGAATCACACTATCATCCCTGCCAGCTAAGCACCACAAAAATGATGCTTCGATGACAGGTGTTATTAGTGCGACCAGCAACACATAACACTGGAAATTTCTTAAGGCAATCCAGCCTATTAATGACGCAATCACTTATGTTGTTCATCTATTATACAGTATAGGTCAGATTACACAAGACAAAGACCTTAATACTGTGTCTAGTTTTTGCGTGTGTAATATTTATTTACTGTTTACAGGCCTCGGGTTTCCCTTCTTCATGTGTTTACAATAAACTTAACGTTATTTGGAATTCATTTCATCCATCTCCCTTTTCACTCCTTATGGAGCACGGGGCTATCATTGCAACTGACTTCCGTGCAAAAGGCTTGCACCAAAACACGTGCTCTTGGAGATGTGGTTTCTGTAGCAATTAGCTTTACATGATAGTGTTACCCAGCCTCATGAGCAACCTCACATTAATCGCATTCTATAAGGAGCAGTAATCAAATTCTTTCTAGTCTTCTGAGAGACAGCTAGTTACTACACGGGATATTATCTGCAACAATATACACTATATACTCAAATTATCAACTATCTCATGTTGAACGAAGAACTCTTCTCCATTAATTAAAAATAATTTATTTTTTTTTAATGTCATTCTAACAACGCAGGTAAACAATCTTTTGTGTTAAATTAATACCCATATTTTTGTGTTAAACTAATACCCACATTTTTGTGTTAAACTAATACCCACATTTTTGTGTTAAACTAATACCCACATTTTTGTGTTAAACTAATACCCACATTTTTGTGTTAAACTAATACCCACATGTTTGTGTTAAACTAATACCCACATGTTTGTGTTAAACTAATACCCACATTTTTGTGTTAAACTAATACCCATATTTTTGTGTTAAACTAATACCCACATTTTAGTGTTAAACTAATACCCACATTTTTGTGTTAAACTAATACCCACATTTTTGTGTTAAACTAATACCCATATTTTTGTGTTAAACTAATACCCACATTTTTGTGTTAAACTAATACCCACATTTTTGTGTTAAACTAATATCCACATTTTTGTGCTAAACTAATACCCACATTTTTGTGTTAAACTAATACCCACATGTTTGTGTTAAACTAATACCCAAATGTTTGTGTTAAACTAATACCCACATTTTTGTGTTAGACTAATACCCACATTTTTGTGTTAAACTAATACCCACATTTTTGTGTTAAACTAATACCCACATTTTTGTGTTAAACTAATACCCACATTTTTGTGTTAAACTAATACCCACATTTTTGTGTTAAACTAATACCCACATTTTTGTGCTAGCTCAGGTCTTATCCGTCGTTTTTTAAGGCATCCCATGTGTGCCGGTTTTCGACTCCCCTGCTCCGCAGTTATGGTCCAACAATAGCCAAACGTAGAGTATAATGATGAGGATATTCAAAAGTATCAACCTTCGCTCAAGATTACTCTTGGCAGATTTATCTTGTATAAGCAGAAGAGTGAAAATGCTTCTAGTTCAGGGGCGTCACAGAAATGTGAAGAAATCTTGCATGACAACTGTATCCTCTAAGACGTCATAAATGTTGTACTCGTATCTTCCCGCCCACTCTTTGGAGTAAATTTTGATCGTGGTTTTTTTAGAGCCCCCAGCTGAAGATCATTCAGCAATTAATTATTAATTGTATAGTTCTATATGTTTAAGTTACGTAACATCAATATGAGTCATACAGGTTTCAGACACACAATTCACTCAATAGTGATTAATCCAACTTTGGCTTTAAAGTTATAGATCATCAGGTTTAATAATCACTTAAAGTTTAACAGTATTTAAAATTAAAAAACTTTGTTTAGAAACAAGAAAAATGACGATATGGATCATCATAGGATGATTTAAAATTAGTGGTGACAAACTTGGGGAAAGAGTTCATTGATTTCACATGGGCCAAATGAGGATGAGAGAGCAGAGGTCAAGGAGGAATTCTTCGAGCTGCTTCAAAGGACAGTGGATGACTGCCTAGATGAAGTTATTATGCTCGGAGATTTTAATGCCAGAGTTGGAAATGACCATGCTAGATGGGGTGGAGTTATCAGAAGATATGGAGAAGATACTCTCAATGACAATGGAAAGCGACTCCTTAGATTCTGCAGTGAGCAGAATCTGATCATTACAAACACAAAGTTCCCCCATAAGCGCATACATGCATACACTAGATGTGAACCAACCAAGAATGAGAAGTCAGTGATCGACTATGCCATTGTTCGGAGAAGCTCATTCAGATATGTCCGAGATGCAAGAGTCTGGAGGGGGCCAGAGATTGGAAGTGATCACTACCTGCTAACAATCAAACGAACAACTGAAAGAGTTGCTCAGCCTAGGAACTGCCCAACATCACGCAAGAAACCAAGTAAACGAGCAGGAGAAATGAGCATTAGGACCTACAAGCTGAGAGAGCCAGAAATTAAGACCAGATATCAGGGGCTTATTGCTACAGCAGTGAGCAACACAGAAGAACGACCTGATGACTTGGAAACCCTCTGGAATAAATTCAAGGATATCATAAAGACAGCTGCAGCAGAAGCATGCGGTGAAGTCCGACTTGGGAACCAGAGAAAGAGGACACCTTGGTGGACAGAGGAAGTCAAAGAGAAAATAAGAGAGAAGAAAATGGCATGGAAACAATACTTAGGAGCTAAAAACACAACAGGACAAATGGAAAAATATAGAGAATATGTGACACTCAGAACAGAAGCAAAGAACAAAGTGCTAGCAGCAAAACAGAAGTCCTGGGAAGAATTTGGAGAAAAGCTAGAAAAAGATGCACAAGAAAACCAGAAATTGTTCTATAAGACCCTAAAGAACATGAGGAAAGAAAAACAATGCCCTCTCAAATTTATAAAGAACAAGCAAGGCAAATTGCTTACTGCCCCGAAGGAAGTAATGGAAAGATGGAAAGAATATTTCTCAGAACTCCTGGATGGTGAGCATGGTGAAGCATCAGAAATGATAACCACTAGCACAGAAGAGAAAACCAATGATGGTGAAGATGACATAAAGATGGAAGAACTGAGGGCAGCACTAGAGAAAATCAAGATGGGCAAAGCAGCAGGGCATGATGGTATAACACCAGAAATGGTTAAGTACATGGGAGCATCAGGCGACCTATTACTCTTAAAGGTCCTACAGGCAGCATGGTGCAACAAGACCATACCAAAGGATTGGGAGATTGCCATCATAACACCAATTTTCAAAAAGGGTGACAATCGACAATGTGGAAACCATAGAGGCATATCCCTTCTCAGTGTCCCTGGTAAAATCTGCTCTAGAATCCTAGAGCGGAGACTCCGACGCCTAGCTGAGCCACAATTGGATGAGGTCCAGTGCGGATTCCGAGCAAACCGAAGTACTCAAGACCTAATCTTCACACTCAGACAGCTGAGTGAAAAGGCCCTTGAGTATAAGAGTGAGATCCATCTTTGTTTCATAGATCTGGAAAAGGCGTTTGACAGGGTCCCCTGGAGCAAACTTTGGGACTGTTTGGCAAGGAAGAATATTCCAGCACCTCTGATTCATGCTATACAGAGCTTCTACAAGTCTTGCAGAGATTATGTGAGGGCGGCAGGCCGTGGGTCAGAGGGGTTCGGGACCGCCGCTGGTGTGGGACAGGGTGATATCCTGTCGCCTTATTTTTTCATGCTCCTCATGGATGATGTCATCAAGGCATGTGAGGAGAGAACAAGAAAGTGTTCAGTGGGGTGCTGGAGGATGGGACAGGTCTGTATTTCGGAGCTGGCATTTGCTGATGATGTTGCCCTGATTGCTAAATCAGAGGCACATCTCCAATCCAACCTGCGGGTCTGGAGGGGGGAGCTGGAGAGGAGAGGGATGGTCATGGGCAGCTCTGGAACAAAATCCATGGTGATGTCACGAGAAGAAAGAAGGCATCGGATTGGGTTGGGAGAGCGGGTCCTGGAGCAGGTCGACCACTTTGGATGTCTCGGAGCTGTTGTGGACCGAGGGGGGGGGGGGGGACATCGGTGAAGAGTTGGCCACTCGGGGAGCAGCGGCTGGGAGACTTTTTCAGGCCATAAATCGTGGATTCCTCGGCGGGAGAGAGGTTGGTGAGAAGGCGAGGATGGCTGTGTGCCGCTCCGCCTGTGTCCCTGTCTTGACATGTGGATGCGAGTCGTGGGCGGTGACTACAACCCACAAGGGCCGGATCCAGACCTCAGAAATGAGGTATCTGAGGAAAGTGGTTGAAGTAACAAGAAGAGACATGGTCCGCAACCAGACGATCCGTCAAGGCCTAAAATCCCATCCGCTGCAGACCCAAATAGAGCAGTCCCAGCTGAGATGGTTTGGCCGTGTCTGCAGAGTGGGAGGGGATCGGCTGCCACGGCAAGCATGGGAAACAAAGAGCCAGGGATCCAGACCTCCAGGACGACCCAGAGTCCGCTGGGAGGACAACATTAGACAATCTTTGAAGGACCGAGGACTAGAATGGAACCAGGCCAGGAAGAAGACAGCTGATAGAGTGGTCTGGCGCTCTCTCTTCCAAACCTCTACACCTCACGGTAGAAGGGGAACGACTAAGTAAGTAAGTAAGATTTCACATGTTTGCTTCTCAGCTTTCAGTGTATTGTCAGATGGTTGAATTAACACAGACTTTTTGCACAGATAATGTCCTAATATTGTCGGGCAACTGATTTACGATGTCGTCTCTTCAGTTGAGTTGGGTGTCTTACTTATAACACTTGAACTAGGATCCTAGAACTTAAAGTTCTCCGGGGCTACTCTCTTCTAATCATAGAATTCACGTCCAGCACTCAAGCCTATCCTATATTTGGGTCCTGATATTCTGTGTTCACGTATGCAGGCCACCAAGAACCACTTTTGTCAGTAGTGAAACGTCGAAAGCTTGCCTGGTTTGGGCATGTAACTCGTCATGACTCCCTTTTGTGTGACATCTAAATTTCTACAGATATTCAACTTTTAAATACAATATTTATACCAACAATGAGCTATCAGTGCCAGGCTTGGACATTACCTCCCCCCTCCCCCCCCTCCCCCCACACACACACACAAATCACCACACGTAAAATCGTATATCTTAAAAAATCAGCTAATGAAACATGCAACTTCCTGGTGACAAACAAAGAGTTCCTGGCTACTTTTGTAACGGAAATCATGTAGGAATATACTGATTTTTTTTTTTTTTATTAACCAGCGGCACTTGGTCTTTCAGCCCTTCGGCCCAATGATATGTCATTGCAATGCTGGGGAGCCTGTTGACTTTCCTTCCACCCCGGTCAGGAGCTTCGCTCCTTCCCATCCACAGAGGGTTTATCTCAGGAACCGTTCAGTTTATTCAGTCAAAATCCTAGTCGATGACACTCCTTCAAATGCCTACGCCCGGGCTTGAACCTTGAACACCTGATCGCCAGCGCAATGTGGTAACCATTGCACCAGCGCGGCTCCCGAATATATTGATAAACAAAGAATGTATTGTGTTACATGTTATCTCCCCTTTACTCTGCAGTAATGGTCCAACAATGGCCAAAACCTAGAGTATCTAATGTAGGTCTTCAAAGGTATCTACCTTCGCATACGATTACTGTTGTATTCTTCTTCTTCTTTAATCCTTAGCCGCCGACCGTCAAAGCAGTCAGTGGTCATTACGCCTGGTGGCATCTTGTAGGGCAACAACAAATTGATTCCACTTTGCTCGGTCGGCGGCCATCCTTCGTACAGTGCCCCAACTCTGGTTCATTCTTTGCATCTCAGCCTCCACAGTCCTCCGCCAAGTTGTTTTTGGTTGGCCTCTCTTTCGTTTTCCTTCAGGGGTCCATAGCATAGCTGTTCTTGTGATGGCATCGGGGTCTGTTGTATTGGCCTGCTAAAAATGCCACTTAGCTTCCAAACTGCGGGTGTGTTAATGCTGCTGTTTCCGTCAATTCGTCTCTGTGGCGAAGGCACGTCTCCTGGTCAAGGCAGGTATCTTCACAAGCCGTTGAATGTAGGTTTAAGTGTCGATCGCAAGCTTTGAAAAACAGAACAGTAGTACAGCTGGATCATTGAATCGTACCTCAAATGGTCTCATAAACTCGTACCACAAACTTTAGAGGGAACAAAAGAACAAATTCCACTGCTATGTTTTTTTTTCCTGATATTAATCTGGCGCCTTTCACGCTGTCCGTCAACCGATTCTTTTCTCTATATTTTTTACTCTCCCTGAGCGTATATCATATAATATGATGAAAATCGCCGTTCTTTTAGCTAATTTACTTGGAACATTGTGACCGGACAGCTGCAAATGGCTTGTGTCTGGTGGGACATGTTTAAATATACATACACTTATTACAAATGATAGTAAATGGATACATATGATGGCATCATCTTCCGCTCCCTGCTCCACATGGTGTGTGGGTTACCTCTGCTTTTGGTTCCATGTGAGAATCCGCATGAAGCAATCACCAGAGCTTTGCTGTGGGGGTTCGTAAATATATCATTTTTATGTGCTGAGGTTGCCAGCCTCTTAATGACTGTATAACCATCAGCTAGTTCAAACACGTCAAATTCAAAGTATAAAAATATGTTACAACTTACCCCAATACTGGGATCACGACGTTTTGCTCAGTTGAATAGTCCCAGCAACTTGATGCAAATGCCTCGAATACACTTCTGGGGTATTATTTCTATTATAGAATCCTTCTGTGACTTTGTGAGTAGGTCCTGTAGGGGTCTGGTTTCCGTATTAAATTGTAGAGTTTCCTTGATGTAGTGTTCAAGTGGTGCTCCAATACGTCCGGTTCTACAAAGTCAGAATCCTTACTTCTATTCTTTCCTGTCTTCAGTCCGAACTGTCTGCTTTGACGATTCTGGAATTCAGCGTTGTATGTCTAAAATGTTCTACGTTATATTGCAGTTTTCTTGTCCACGCTCACACCTGGCGTTTCCGACAAAACTTCCAATCATTGTGAATGTATATTAGCCTCTAAACTGCTTCGTCAATAGCATTCGATATGATAACTTTCCTCATTGACGTTTTAGCATGACTGAAGCATTTGTAAAATTCAAACGGTCACTCTCCGTACATGGAATTGGTATTTCCGTCCATTCTTGGTAATGATTACCATTACAACTTCTTACATTTATCTTGCTTATAAAAAGCCTGTCCGGAACTTTATTTCCGCATTTCCATCGTCTCAGGTGTATCTGTAATATGCCACCAGACTGACAACTGACCGACACTCTCTGTACAAACAAACACCGGGCGTCATTACTCAAAAATGACGGGTCGCCAATCTGGGTTTACCTGTAACTGATCTCAGCGAGGATAGGCAGGCAAACATGACACGTATGAATGGAAGAAGTGTAAACATTGACACAAAAATACCAAATACTGTCGGAGGTACGAAAATAGAATGTGCCAACAATCGATTAGCGCACATAATTAGTACGCACAATAAAGGTAGATCAAAACTGCCGGAGAGAAAAAGAGAGCAAACAAAATTATGTGACAGATTGTTAGAATAACTAGTGAGGATTAATCCCAATTATTCAGCATCACATGTATGTAACTCAAAATGGAAGAGGCAAGGCTGGAGAAGAAGGCTCAGAAAAACAAACATCAAGTGGGAGAGACTTATTATACAAATATATACCATCTGCAACGTTTCACTGCAAGATCATAGGATTCTAGGAACGCTGTCCTCCAATTTCAAATTGTTTTTAACCACTGCAAATACAGTTAATATAAGAGAGAACAAGGAAAAGAATCGAATTTACTAAAGCTCATCTGAACTACTGATTTAATTATAAAGACATTTATTTAAATATAACTAGTGTCAAGATTTAATTGAAATGTCTGACACTTTGGTTTTGCCAAAGTTTTGTTTTGCCTGTTACCACAGCTGGGAGGGGCACGAGTGGGGGGTGAATATTTTAGCCTTTAGACGCCGCGGCAAAATCTTCGTGCGTCTTGAAAAGTGTTAACGCATGACTGCGTTTACCTGTGTGAATAGTTAGGAAGCAGAGCAGGGGTGACTACTGTGGTGTGTTGGGATTTTATAGCGAGTGAGAGAAGGTGGGGTGTGGTTTGATCGAGTGAAAGAACGTAATTTGTTTGTAAATATTAGAGATGGCTGTACATTGTTTAACGACATTTTTGACTTGTTTGTGGATTTCTGAGTTTGGTCATAGCCTGTAAAATGTGGTCTTTTACTCGTATTTGGGGCACCGTATGTCATGGGCCCACCTGGCATTTGCTTGATAATCGTCATCCGTCATACTCTCACTGACATTTAGACTTACTAAAGCGACATTAATTCATACAACGGAACTAGACTTTTAGACTTACTAAAATAACTTTACTATTTAAAATAGAAATATGAAAACTAGCTGTCATTATGTTAAAATCATATTGAATAGATGGCGCGGACCTCATAAGAAGCATTAAAAACCCACTCTTAACTGTATTCACACCCTTGGACATTTTCTGAGGGAGACTGTAAGTTTGCCCTGAGCGTAGTGATGTCAATTCTGATCAATAATAACAATTCTTCCATTTAACTTTCATGAACTGATTCAATAGGTAAGTCTAGGGACCCACACTGGAGAAAATTTTTGGACGTTTGCGCTATAATAGTTGCCTCCTTCAATCATAGCTAACGATGACAATGCGCCCTTGAGGTCACTGCCCTCAGCTACCTTTTTACCTGATGTTCCTTTCGGAGTGTTCTTTTCTTTTCTGCTTCTTGTGATAACTTTTTGCCCAATCTGAGATGGCGCCATAAGGAGCATAACCACTTCAAGCTGTCGGCAGCTTCATCCTCCCAGGTTGCTGGGTTTATATCCAATGCCTTCAATGTCTCTCTTGCATACATCTTTGAACCTCAGCTGCGGTCGCGAACTGTTCTTTTGCCGTCTGCCAGTTGTCCGTAGAAAATATCTATGGGGATGCGATCTCTCGCATCTCGGCCTCCACAGTTCTCCGCCAAGTTGTTTTTGGTCGGCCTCTCTTTCGCTTTCCTTCAGGGGTCCATAGCGTGGCAGTTCTTGTAATGGTATCAGAGTCCCTTCTGAGGACGTGACCAACCCAACTCCAGCGTCTGCAAGCTATGATGGTGTGTGCATATCCTCTTGGTTACTCCGAATAAGTAGTTCTTGGATGGTGATGGTATTCGGCCAAAAGAGTCGGAGAATAGGTTACTCATCCCAACGCTGCATGTAAAGTTATAATAGATGCTTTTTATAATGGAAACAATGCAGTTATGAATTCCATAAGCCCTCAGTATTTTCCATTGGCTTTCCATTTGTATGCTGTCAAAACACCTTTTCGAAATCAACAAAGTTAATGTATAGATGTCTCTGCCAGTCTGAGCACTGCTCTATAACATTCATGAGGGTGAATATATGATCTGCACATTTTCTGTTCTTTCTGAATTCCGCTTGTTCTTTCCTCAGTTTATGGTCTACTGCTTTTGAAATTCTCTGGATAATTATCCTGCCTAGTATTTTACTGGGAACTTAGAGGAGATTAATTCCTCTCCAGTTGTTTGTCATAGATTTTTGATAGGGGAATTAAGATCAATTATGGTCCGGTCTGAATAGAACTAGAACAGGTGATAGCTCAGTGGGAGATAATGTAAAGAAATAGATTTTTCACGAGTGAAATGGTGAAAGGTAACGTCTGTCCCTGGATTTGAGAGATAATCTATCCAGCCTATCGGTTACGACTGAGATTCTTAGAACAGACTGTTTTTCATATATATATATATATATATATATATATATATATATATATATATATATATATATGTGTGTGTGTGTGTGTGTATTCAACCACTCACATCTACACACACACAGATAAGTGACGACACTTAGACGCACAGACGTGAAAACTATATCAATGGAATAGGGATCTTTTGGGACAAGCTGACCAACACACGTAAATAAAGTTTATGTAAATTTTATTTATCATAAAGAACTTCACAACAGCAATATTTTTGAATATCAAATACAAATAAACATAAGTTAATGAATTAATTAAAGAGTTAGACTCATAGGTGTAATCCTCCCTCCCTCTCTTTGACGAAAGTTATTAACCCCAAAGAGTCAAAGATTCATACGCTATGGTCTAGTATTTCCCTCTACAGTAAAGAACAGAGTTATACGTTAATCTCTTCTGGAAAAGGGACAGCATTAGCAAAACTTGCATTAAAAAATACACAAAGTGAGTACATGGATTCTACAAGATATATATATGAGAATTATTCGTTCATCCTTCCTCTCTTCTCAGACGACAGTGGCCACGAGCATTTTTTCATACCTAAATACTTGGGTTGTATCTGCTGGAACAATCTTTAGGACACACACACACAGCAAATCCAGTGTTATTTTTGGCAAAGGGAACCCCAGCTCCTCAAAGACAGGTTAATTTCAATTCTCCGGGGAGCATTCCCTTTGTTATGTTTTATTTAGGATTAACTGTTTATGTCACATTAAATTTGTCCAGGTAAGAAATTTAACAGCGCTCACAGTGACAATAGCTTGAGGTTTCCAGTACATAGGAAATGTCAGGTTGGTAACTTCTCTCAGTATAAAAATTCTTGGTCACACCACAACTGGTCAAACGTCGGGAGATGTTAATGTTTGTTAAGTCACCGCAACGGGCTGACTGTAAATGAAATTTGGAAAGAAAATCTGGATCTATATGCCCAGTTACAAAGTCACTCTTAATGTTCTGTGGGAGGTATTTTGTCTCTTTCTGGGTGTAAACACAACCTCAGACAGTTTTTACCTTGAAGAAACCCAGATACTAATTAAATTGTTCTTTTGTATGGTTACTCTCAGATTTACATGGAAGCCGCTGGTAAGGTTTAGGGTTTGACCAAATACTGTGTAAAGGAGAAAAAGTACAAATACTTAACCATAATATAGTATTCACAATCCTATCCTTAAACCGCGAAAAATAGAATATATATTTATCCACTTCGGTTATTTAACTTAAATTGAAACTACAAGCTCAGAGCTTGCCTCATCGTTTAAAAACTTCCGTGAAATAAATTCTAGTCATTTTAGAAAAACTAAATCATCATGAATTAGAAATAAATTTATATCTCGTCAATACTCATAATGAACCATTCCTTTATTAGTCGGTTAAAATATTCTCTGACTGGTTACTAGCTATTAATTAAATTTATTTTATAGCTGGAATAGTTTAGCTAGAAATTATTATTTGTTCTGCTATCCGCTGTAACACAGTAAAACCTAGAGAAATATAAATGACGGACCTTTCTAGTAAATCACTCTGCACAGAAAATCTAGTGAAATATAATCGACGATTTTACCACTTAAATCACTCAAAACTACTAGTATAGTATTTACCTTCACACAAGCTTCTAAGACTATCTCCACCGAAAACTAAGAACTCTACTTAATACAAGTGATTCTAGAATCGTAGCTAGATGCCTTCTGAATCTGTGGCGGTACTGGATAAATTGAGTTAGAATGCTGGGGTTTATATATCTGAAATCAAAGGGAATATACACTATACACCGAAAACCAGACTCTCTGCCAGATTTAGCACCTACGGGGAAATCTCTGCTCAAATTCTATTATCAAAAGGAATCTACACACTATTACCGCTGCAAATTCGAGCACCGAGCGAACGGTCTCTCTTTAGATCAGGCGTAACGTAATTGACCAGACCGTGCGAGATTTCTTCGATCGTAAAATCACACTATTTACCCCTGCAGACGTGGTCATTGAACGAAATCGAGCGAAGCCCGTCATTTGATCTGGCTATTCTCACCGTGTTTAATTACTTTTAAACGAACAGTTCAGTGGAAGGTAATAGAAATTGTCTACCCCTTTTGTTCTAAATTAACTCCTCATGATCACTATCTGATCCTATCCAACGATTTTCAATCGCTGGCGTTAAAATTTACAGGTAACGTTAGCTAATAGGTCTGCTCGAGAGCATTCATCAAAGGAAATAGCGAACAGCAATAAAATCTGCGTGCTAAATTTTAAAAAGAAACAGATCTCTGAGTATATGAGGGTTTTATGTTAACAGAACAGGCGTAGGTGAAAGCTAGGTAAAAGAAAAGTGTAGATAAGATAATAAATAGATGAAAGCTATTATCATAATATGTCACATTGTTGCAGTCTACAAGGTCGCTCTTCTTGGGCAATTTGACAATTATTTCTTTACTACACTCTGTTGGTGCTGTCTTTGTTTTCCACACTTGTGCAAAAAGTGTTTCTAATAGTTCTGCTGCTAGTGCAGGGTCTGCCTTGAATAACTCAGCATTTAAGTTGTCCTTACCAAGCGCTTTTCCATACTTTAACCTTTAAAAGCTGTGATGATTTCTTCTCTTCGTGGAATGTATGTATTTATGTCTAGGTCATTTTCAGCCTCAGGAACATTCAATTGCGTCTCTGGTGCTTCCTTATTCAGTGTTTCTTTGAAGTGCTCTGCCCAACTTGTTTCCTGTTCTGTGCTGCCGTGACGAGATTTCTGTGCTTGTCTCTTAATAACGTAATATTGTTTGCACCTCGTTTTCCGCTGACAGTTAAAACATGTTAATCAGTATTGATAAAATTATTATTATTATTATGATGTTAATATTATTATTTATTTATTTCTTATTTTCGGACTTTGCTTCAACAATTCATTATTTCCGTTTGAATAATCATGGCATTGAACATTTTTGAAATTATAATGCGGAAGCAAAATGTAATTGATTGAATCCACTTAAAAACTGTATGTATGTTGTCCAGTGACTTTCCATCAATGAAATAAGACTGTCCACGTTTGTATTGTGACAAGGTGCTGCAAAAAAAATATTGTGTTATCGTAAGAAGTTCAGAATGAAATTCAATTTTTACTGATTGTTTTGAAAATGTGATTCATTTTTCGTGTGCCAGAAGCTGCATGAATCCTTCGTCATTAGTATTATTTTCAACAAATATTGTCGTATTATTAAGTTGATCACATCACTTGCATCATCAAATGTAACATCTTTGTCGATTAAATATTGACCAGAAGCTCGCACATCTTCCCACGTTTGTATTCCGTGAAGGGTCATTCCTTACGGTCTTACGGTCAGTCCAGCTAATATCTGTTACAAGTACTAGTTTTCTTCCCCGATCTTACTGGGTATATTGGGCTTTCCATCCGTCCTTTGTCGTTATCACGCACCTTTGTTCGTTTCTGAGCGCCACTAACGACTGCGCTACCACTGTGCCGAAAGAAACTGCTCTATACTACTGCTGTGCATAATGCATTTTATCACCTTTCAGTTCCCCAAGGAACATAGACCTTCAACAAACTTAACCCAAGTTTTCCTGTCACGTGTCTCAGCTCAAATTCTTTCATTGTCTTCCTCGTCCCTTTCATGTCTGTCTCCGGCCCCCTTTTCTTTTTGTTCTTTTGTCTCGCTCCTTCTATTCAAACATCCATTTAAGAAAGTGTGTTGCTTTTATTCCGCAATTTTTATAATTCTCCATTTTTCAGACCTATACAACAAAACTGACTTGACATTTGAGTTGAAGATTCCGATAATGCGTTTCTTATCGTATCATAAAATTGCTTGTTACTGGGTGTAATCTGAGTAGTCTCACTCTACGGGATATTTTTTACTCTGGCATTTTCTTCGTTTTTTACTTGTTTCATGACACATCATAGATAGAGTAATTTAATTGCGACCTGTATGTCGTTCCAACGTTAGCTGAAGTTTTTTTATGCATTCACTTTCTTTTCTCATATTATTGAAAGAAAAAAAAAAGATGCTAAACCCTTCAGATCACCAGAACTGTATTCTGACAATTCCTTAGCCACGAGGAGAATTCGATAACTGACGTACGTACGGAAATTGAATGTAATTACACGTAAGAGCAGACGGGTCGGGTTGTACGATTTAATATTTATAAGAAACGGTATCGATTTAGTTGTTATGATTCAAATCACGAAGTCTATGTTGTGTCTATGATTGTAGCTCTTACAATTGCTAAATTGCTGGGCGTGCGCTATTTAGTTTAACTTCTGGGCGTAGTGCCGAAACTAATTGGCCTTTTTACTTTTTTTGCCAGAAAATTAGGAAACTGACAATTAGAGAAAAGTGTACTTGATTATCTTTTTTTAAGCCTTTTTTTCACTTTTTCGCCCTCTTGCAGCCAAAATTAGTGAAAACACAACTGACAAATTCATCACAGTAAAGAATGAAGTAGAATTAGAATATGAAGTATAATTCTACTTGTATTCGTTATGAAAGCCTACGGAACAAATTGCAGAGAAAAACGACTTTGTTTGTACAACTCTTTTAATATACATTATCTTCTACGTCTATGACCCTCTACTTTTCTGCCCAATACTTAACTATGCCTTCCTTCATACGTTTTCTCATAACAGCTCCACTTATTTGGATTGCCACTTCCTTAATTATCGTTTAATTAATCTATTTTCTTATATCTGTTTCTTTTAAACTTAGTGGCTTACTCTTGTAGCTGACAAATACATTTTTATAATGTCTCTTTAAAACCAGCGTTTCCATGGCTTTTAAGGTGTCCTTTCTTGTTTATTAATCGGCCAGTCATCAGTAAGGCGTGGTAGTTATTACGAAGAATCGAAGAAACACATAAAACAGAAAGGAACATATTTAAATAACCATAAACAAAATAAAGTATAATATGTTACAGAACACGGAAAAGCATTTTTACAATTAGTTCAATTTTCCTCTTTTTCCCTCTATGATTGCAACCTACAAAAGCCAGCCCTAAACTTCAGAAACGAGATATCTGAGGAAGTAACAAGAATAGATACGGCCCGCTACAAGACCATACGTCATTGCCTCAAAACCCAGCTTCTGGAGATCCGAGTGGAATAGTCCCAATTACGATAGTTTGGCCATGTCTGCATATTGGGAGAAGATCGGCTACCACGACAAATATGCGAAACCAAGAGCCAGGGATCCAGACCTCCAGGACGACCCAGAGCTCGATGGAAGGACAATATAAGACAATCTCTGAAGGATATCTCCTTTCGTATTGTCTCCCTTCTTCTCATCCTTACTCTGATACATGAAACGTAACAAAAGAAAATACAGCAACCCCTCGCTTAGTGCTGTTAATTCGTTCTCGAAAACTCGAGCGCTAACCAAAAAAAAGCGCTAACCGAAAACTGATACCCCATCAGAATCAATAGAGATAAAACACATTCGTTCCCGAGGCCGAGAAAGCTGTATGAAAATAATGTAAAAAAGTGATTTTAAAAACTAGCTAACAACATTTATAAACTACATATCAGACATTTTGAACACAAACGAAATATTATGTATGTGTTGTACTCTTAAAAGATATTATAGGACTTTAATCACCACTACTTCTGTCGCTTATGGCTACAGTTATCATGGCAGTCTTCATCATCAGACGACTGGTTAACAGAGGTATTGTGGGTGTTGAAAACGTTTTTCTGGCTCCAGATGTAGAAGGTATAGCTCTTTGGTCAATGGGGGCAGAAGATATTCAGGAGACTTTAAAAAGAAAAAAAAAAGGAATCGAGATTTCTTTGCCACCTTCTTTTTCTCTTCAAGAAACACATTGAAGCAATTAAGATTTCGCTTATGTTACGGATTAACTTAGAGCCACATTCCAATTTGGGGTCATGTTTCATTATCCTAGAAATGACAATGCTTCTTGACCATCCTACCTCCCTGACTGAAATTTATGAACATGCGAAAGTTATATCACCCCCCCCCCCCCCCCCCCCCCCCCCCCCCCCCCCCCCCCCCCCCCCCCCCCCCCCCAATGAAGTTTAGCACTCAGCGTAAGATCAAATGTTTTAAGCGTATAACAGAAATGTGGCGTAAAAAACAAACAGTGTTACGTTGAAAAGTGGCTAATATAATAGCGTAAGACTTGGCGATTGGTGTCTTCTGTTCTTCTTTGATCCTTAGCCGCCGACCGTCAAAGCAGTCAGTGGTCATCACGCCTGGTCTTGTGGGGCAACAACAAATTGATTCCACTTTGCTCGGTCGGTGGACATCCTTCGTACAGTGCCCGAACTCTGGTTCATTCTTTGCATCTCAATCTCCACAGTCCTCCGCCAAGTTGTTTTTGGTCGGTCTCTCTTTCTTTTTCCTTCAGGGGTCCATAGCATAGCTGTTCTTGTGATGGCATCGAGGTCTCTTCTGAGGACATGGCCAACCCAGCTCCAGCGTCTGCCAGCTATGATGGGGTGCATGTCCTCTTGCTTGCTCCGAGTAAGCAGATCTTGGTTGGTGATGGTGATTGGTGTAAAATGAATAAAAACCACTTCCCGGCATTAAAAAAAAAAGCAGGTCTGCAACACAAACTAGCTTTGTGAAGGTCACGGGAGTCTCTTATTAGACAATGAAAGAACAGGACAACTGTTACCTCAGACACGTTTTTTCTTCTCCGTCATTATCTCTCACATTAATCACATCTATCTTTCTTATCAAGCTGGAAGTCCGTCACAAGGCTTCTCCCGTTATCATACAGTTTTTCCTTCAACTGGGTTGCAGAAATGTCACGCTACCACCATGCTCCTCTCACGGAGCCGACAGTCTTGGTGTAGTGTTCTAACGTTTAGTTTGTCCTTCCCACGTGGGCACTTATCTGGATGTCCGATTTCCAGTTTGTTGTACAGATATTTTTTGAGTCTGCAATGGCTGATTTTTAGTCTCAAAATGATCACTTGATCTCAACTTGGTAATCTATAGTATAGTTCTGCAGTATAGGTGTTTGGGTGTTCCTTATAACATTTTTCTCTATAGTTATTACTTATTATTGCTTTTATCTCTTCATATGTAGCCGGTCTTCTGTTTGGACCTTCCTTCCTCCTTCTTTGGCAAGTTTATCTGCTTTCTCATTTCCATACATCTTGCAGTGGGCAGGGATCAACTGTTTTTTTTTCCTTTTATGAATTTATAGCTGGTTTTTATTAGTGCTTCTGCCAGGTAGTATAATTCATTTTTTTAATTGATCCTGAGGACTGTGATGACTGATAACCTCAGGCATGCCTGTGACGGCACACTTAATTCATTCTTTAATTTTTCCTGTGACATCTATGCTTCACTCCTCTATGTCAGTATTCACAGGTTATTATTTTACCTATTGACTTTTATTGCCGAAAATTATCGTATCTTCGAAAGAATCCTCCCCGACAACACCCACACGTTTTAGCCCTAACCGCACATGGCATGTTATCCTTTTGATTGTAGACGGTCAACGATTATCCAGGTGGGTCAGTACTATTAAGGGGGCATATACACCCAGAAAAAGACAAAAAAGGTTATTTTTGATTTTCATATAATAATTGTGTTTTAAATATTTATAAGCCTTTTTACTTTGATATTCTTTTTGAATTATGTGCTTTTTAGTTTATGAGTTACAACAAAAGAGAACAGAGTTTTAACATTTTTTTAAAAATAAATACGAAAAACAGGGCTTGCGAGTTCCGGGAATATTTTCTACAATTTTTGCTGGCTTCAAATTTTGACTCGCGCCCATGTCCTTTATGGCATTAAACCTCCCACTTTTTTCTTAAACCATTTGCTATCAGGAAAGTTCTAAATTTGTGATTTAAAAGTGTATATTGCAAGACATATCTACATAACTCACGTAGACATGGTTTTTCATGCCATAGGTAGGGATGTTATGCACATCATCTGGGCGGCATTCTTTGACTTTTATGTGAGTGAAAAAAAATGCAACTTCACTTCGTTAATTAATTATTTTATCTTAAAATTTATAAAGTAAACTTTGTTCATCATAAAATATAATATCTCTTGTAACATGTGGCCAAATTTTATGTCATCAAGTTTGTTAGTTATTTTCCTGTTAATTTTTTAAAAAGATAACCCATTTCTGGGTGGGTGTTCCCCCTTAAATCAACATTAGTTTACCGTTTGTCGCGGGCTTTTTGTTTAGACACACGAGCTATTGATAGAAGCGAGTTGGTTGCTGGGATGCGAGTAACAAACATGTGGACTTAGCAAAAGGACTAGTGACATAACGAATGTCTTTCGGGCGGACATGACTTCGCTCCGCGTTTTGTCCTTGATTTTAAACAATCTGGAAACTACTTGGCAGTACTCATTTTCAATTAAATTGGAAAGCACATTAAGTATTAGGGACTGGATTGCGTGCTTTTCAGTGGACGGCACCTTTTTCTTTCTCTGCTATGAAGCAGATATTTTGTATTTTTAAACATTCTTTTACTCCTTTCGGTAATAATTCGTCTGGTCTGTTTACCTGACAATTCCTGCTGATAGAGTAGACAGTTGATGTTGGTTAATCTCGGGTGTGGCCGACATCAGACTACAGATTAACGCTAAAATCGCCCAGCGCATTTGTTTAATCGCTGATAAGGTCAGTGTGCATTCTTCGCCAAGATGGTAATACGCTGTAAGTTTGATAGCCACTAAGGGGAGATAACTTATTTGTCAGCGCAAATGAATTACATAATCGTTTCCTATACGACTTATTACGAACAGAATACTTTACATAAAAGTAAGATGTTGCATTTGATCACATTGCTGAAAGAGTGTACGAACGTGTCACTGCCATATATGGGAGACGTGACCTTTGCATCACGCGCAGAATTTTTCCTACGTACATTTTACGTTCTATATTTTTTATTACTAACTAATATGAATATATTGTAGTTGTAAATGTAAGCATATTCTATCTATACTATTAAACTTTTCATTTGAATATAAAGCTATTCAATTTAAATATAAAGAAAGTTTTCTCTCGAGGGATTCTCATCGAGGGTAAAATCTGAGGTAGATTGGATGGTGGAATAGGAAGATGCGGACACATAAGCATGTGTCGGGAAACTCAATACTCAGAGGGTATTCGTTTCTATTATTTTACCATAATCGTTGGTGGTACCGGCTGAGGGTACTAATCTCTGGAACAAAGTGAGGGTAAGAGTGGCCTGACGTCGAGCTAGACACAATCATCAGAGGGTCTTAGAGACGAGGGATCAGCTTTGCAGTTACTCCCTGATCTTACTTGGAACGTTCTGCGCCTTTAATCGTGACCGGAGACGCGAGAACTCCAGTGACCTATCTGTACAGAATCCAAAAACCCAGCGGGAGCAGAAACTACCATTTGCAGCTAAGTCAAACCTAAAAGCTGCCAAGTGACAACGACAATACACCCTAAAACACCATACCATCACACGATGATGAGTATTGTCTGTTAAAGATTATTCAATTTTTTTAAACTGTTAAAACCTAGTTGATTATTAAATTTGTTATTTGTAAAAATACAAATTTAACGTCGCTTTAATCATTTTGAATGTACTGTATGTTTGTCTCAGTCAATTTACTAAATACATTCTCAACAGTGCTATACCCTAATAATAAAAATTCCACTGAGTAAATCAGGGTTGTGGCTTGAAATTAATTGTGTTAATTGAAATTAATAATTGCTTAATTCTTCATAAAAGGCGGCGGATCAGATATAAGTTAACAATTGCCCTGCACAACTGCAGCCCTGTTCTTGACTTGTGAAATATCTTATGAACACTCCCTTGGGATAGAAGCGTCATTATCCTTCTATCTACAACTCTGCCAAGAGTAATCTTGTGAGAAGGTTAACACCTTTGAAGGACCATATTAGATACTCTTGAGTTTTGGTCACTGTTGGACCACTACTGCAAAGCAGGGAAGGCAATTCCGTGACAATGACATAATAGTTTCTGTGATGTCAATAACAATTAGTTATACTACCTAATATTGTCATATCAATAATTATCATGATGATGGGTAGGAAAATGGTTTACTGGAAATAAAGTTCCCTACTTTGCTACTGGTTTTTTAACTCAAAATGAACTAGACTAAAACGGTGATCGCCTTGAAGGTAAATCAGCCAGCGAAATTAACTGTCGCGTTGGCGCGTTTCTTATTATAAAACCTAAGTGACTGAAGATTCGCCACTCAGATTCCTTTCTTACCAGACTCCAGGATTAACAGATAGAAGATTTGCTAGGGAGTGATAGAAGCTGGTTTACGTTTTCGGTGAAACTAAAAGTGCCAAAAGTCTATATAACCTTTACTCGACCCCTATAAATCTGCACCTGTGTTGAAAGCTAGAAATTGTAACTTACAAATTAGTATTAGCCCCCGGGGGACAGACTGCATCTTCCCAATTGCAAATCAAAAATAATGGAAGTGTGGATATAAAAACTCCTTCATGCTGGGGTAAGTTGTAACATGTACATTTTCTTATTTTATATGTGCATTCAACATGTATGGCATGCTTATGGATGTACAGTTGTGTATGAGGCTGGCAACCACTTCACGTACACTAACTTGCCACATAAGCCACCACTGCAAGAGATGATGACTGCTTCGTGCGGATGTTCTCACAATGAACTAATAGCAGAGGTATCACCAGGCTCAATACGGAGTAGAAAAAGGATGAAGGTGACATCATTGTATATCTATATATATGTGTGTGTGTGTGTTTTTTTATGTCAACAATTTTATTTCAGATTTGGTATGTGTATGTATATCTTAAAGTGATGCATTTGTCATTTTCTGCTCTTTGAACCCACTTTCATCTGAATCGAGGTCTGAGATTTAGTGCTCGCAGGCGTCTTTAACTGGTAGTTACCAGTAATCAACGCTGGACTCCATCCATAAGAGACGAGTCGTGGACACTCGAAGCGGTTATGTTTTAGAAGTTACTCCTGTACAGCAGCGAACGTGCTCCAACAAGCCATTCGACTCCTGACTTCAGAAAGAACAGTCAAAACTTCACTGAGAACCAGCAATGACTGAACCAGAATTCAACAACAAGTCACTGTCAACACTTGGCTTGTTAAGTAAAAAGTACTGACACAGCATAAGGACTTATTAATCCCCACCATTCATTACTATCCTCCCATTAAGATACACTATCAGTAAACATTTTTTCTGACAAATCAATTTTATTCCTTTAAACCCTGTTGATCAAACATTTCAAATATAAATCTCTTGTTATCTATGCAAATATATATCCTGACTTGGAATTAATAACTTGGTTGAGTGAATTTAATATCAGCACCCGTATGATTCATTATTCCTTTTTAAAAAGATACTTATGCTCAGAGCTAAATATACAATACTTTGCTGGATTACCTTCACCGGGCGTGATGGCCACCGACTGCTTTGACAGTCAGAAGCTAAGGGTCAAAGAAAGAGAAGAAGAATTACCTTCAGCTGGGAGCTCATAAATACGAGTCAAAAATATATTTCTCACAGACAGGGGGGGGGGGGGAAATATTTACAACAGACTTATGAGACGCAGTTGTTGTACTTGCCATTCTAAATTCCAAGTGAGACTCCCTGTCATAGCAGCACTGACCTCCTACTTACATATCTGTCAGAAGTAATCTTGAGCTTAGGTTTCTACTTTTTAAAAACTAATCCTTCGAATTTTGGCCATTAGTGGGCCACTACTGCAGAGCGATGGAGACAACCCGCGACAAGGCCATACAAGGCGAAAATTATGTGGAGTTCATTGTGGCTGGCAACCTCATCATGTAAAACAAATTGCTAGAGAAATCACTTCTGCAAGAGCAAAGAAATTCGTTATGCAAGCTTCATGCAAGGGGACCAGCTGCATTGGTATATACAGAGAGAAAAGCAAACATGATCATGAATGAATGAACATAGGACCTGATCATAGATAGAAAAGAAACGATTACAAAGACAAGAAGCTTGAAAGTAAAACATATCAACGTGAGAATAACAAAACAGTACGGGAATCCATTTCATTTATGGCGTCATAATGAACTCGATATTGAGATTACTTCCGTTTGAGTAGTCGTCCTATCACTTAGGGCGACATCGATAATGCCCTAACCGAGCTGGAACGTTGGGTAGTTATTAGATTTTTCAGTCTGTCAAACGATTTTTCCTGCTGTACACAAGTTCAATTTATTGCCACGAGTATGAGATAGCCAAATGATCAATTTTATATAGCGATACCGGGAGCCGCGCTGGTGTAATGGCTTCGGCGTTGTACTGGCGACCAGGTGTTCATGGTTCAAACCCGGGCGTCGGCGTTTGAAGAAATGTTTACGGCCGGAAATTTGACTGAATAGCCTGAACAGCTCCTGTGATAAACCCTCTGTGGATGGGAAGGAGCGAAGCTCCTGACCGGGTTGGAAGGAAAGTCCTCAGGTTCCCCAGCCTCGCAATGACATGTCATTGGGCCGAAGGGCTGAAAGCCTAAGTGCCGCTGGTTAAGAAAAAAAAAAATATATATATATATATATATATATATATATATAGCGATACCAGATGAGCAGGTTCATGAAGAAAAGGTTTCATTTATATTTTTACTGAGCGTATAGTTTGTGAAGAGTGGTTAGAACCAGGGCTTTGGAGCGGAGCCTGGAGCTGAAGCAGAGATCAAGTGGATGTCCGGAGCTGAAGCAGAGAATCAGGAGTATGCCCGGAGCTGAAGCAGAGAATCGAGTGTATGCCCGGAGCTGAAGCAGAGAATCAGGTGTTTACCCGGAGATATAACAGAGAATCAGGTGTTTGCCCGGAGCTGAAGCAGAGAATCAGGTGTATGCCCGGAGCTGAAGAAGAGAATCAGGTGTTTGCCCGGAGCTGAAGCAGAGAATCAGGTGTATGCCCGGAGCTGAAGCAGAGAATCAGGTGTATGCCCGGAGCTGAAGCAGAGAATCAGGAGTATGCCCGGAGCTGAAGCAGAGAATCGAGTGTATGCCCAGAGCTGAAGCAGAGAATCAGGTGTTTACCCGGAGATGAAACAGAGAATCAGGTGTTTGCCCGGAGCTGAAGCAGAGAATCAGGTGTTTGCCCGTAGCTGAAGCAGAGAACCAGGTGTTTGCCCGGAGCTGAAGCAGAGAATCGGGTGTTTACCCGGAGCTGAAGCAGAGAATCTGGTGTTTGCCCGGAGATTAAGCAGAGAATCAGGTGTATGCCCGGAGCTGAAGCGGAGAATAAGGAGTTCGCCCTGAGCTGAAGTAGAGAATCAGGTGTATTCCCGGAGCTGAAGCAGAGAATCAGGTTTTCTCCCTGAGCTGAAGCAGAGAATCAGGTGTATGCCCGGAGTTGAAGCAGAGAATCATGTGTTTGCCCGGAGCTGAAGCAGAGAATCAGGTGTATGCCCGGAGCTGAAGCAGAGAAACAGGTGTTTACCCGGAGCTGAAGAAGAGAATCATTTGAATGCCCGGAGCTGAAGCAGAGAATCAGGTGTTTCCCGGAGCTGAAGCAGAGAATCAGGTGTTTGCCCGGAGCTGAAGCAGAGAATTAGGTCTTTGCACTGAGCTGAAGCAGAGAATCAGGTGTATGCCCGGAGCTGAAGCAGAGAATCAGATGTTTACCCGGAGCTGAAGAAGAGAATCATTTGTATGCCCGGAGCTGAAGCAGAGAATCAGGTGTTTGCCCAGAGCTGAAGCAGAGAATCAAGTGTTTGCCCGGAGCTGAAGCAGAGAATCTGGTGCATGCCCGGAGCTGAAGCAGACAATCAGGTGTATGCCCGGAGCTGAAGCAGAGAATCAGGTGTTTACCCGGAGCTGAAGCAGAGAATCAGGTGTATGCCCGGAGCTGAAGCAGAGAATAAGGTGTTCGCCCTGAGCTGAAGTAGAGAATCAGGTGTATTCCCGGAGCTGAAGCAGAGAATCAGGTTTTCTCCCTGAGCTGAAGCAGAGAATCAGGTGTATGTCCTCAGCTGAAGCAGAGAATCAGGTGTATGCCCGGAGCTGAAGCAGAGAATCAAGTGTATGCCCGGAGCTGAAACAGAGAAACCGGTGTTTACTGTAGTGGATTTGATGGTATTGTATGGTTGATGTTATCTAGTGTGATGCATGAGGTCAGCTGTGAAGGCTCCTGAGATAAATGTAGCTGTGAATTTACAGAAGGCCCTTCTTGCTACCACTTACGACCTCACACATATCTTTTTTTATTACTAATGAATGTGGCTACGTTAAAAATCTAGGGTACTGATATGTAATGTGTTGTATTAGTATATACAAACACACACACAAATAATTACTAAGTGTAATAATATTAATAAAATTTATAACACACTGAACTGACTCAGCTGTTTTAGTTTTAGATATTGAATTTTCTTTAAGTTTATTTGTTCTGAACCAAGGTTTTATTTTGGTCAGAACATATGAAAGGTTTTGAAATTATGAATGAAATGCATGAATATATGTCATAATAAATGAAAGGTGTGTACATATGTATTTTACAAGACTAGTTAATATTACTACTGTTTATATTTGTAATTTCTCTGGGAGAACGATTAATGGATGTGCTGTTGGGGTGGCTTCATCACTCCCAGTCTATGACTACTAAACATTGTCCATTTACTGATGGGAGGAATACAAGTTTTATTTCCCAACATGGTATGTTCTAGTTGATGGGAATATAGTTGGTGTGTTAGTTAGTAAATAAGTTGGTGAAGGTCCAGCAGGCCAGACGCTCACGTATCTTGACTGAGTAGTTCTGGTGCTGGAATCTGGTGGCCCCACCTCTCCGTGCTTGGGGGCAATATAAGGCTGCTCTGACAAAATACTAGACTGCACTGGTCCACACTTGTATTTATCAACACAGCATTTGACACCACTTTGGTGCCAAACAGAAACTCACACTTCTGCAACAAAAGTATTGGGTCATGTATCAGAACTCTACCTCCTGAGCCACTTCTACACACAACACTACACAACAACACCACATAGACGGGGTCAGATCTCTCTGACCATACAGCACATCTTACCAAGTTGGTTTCACATAGTACTAGTTCCCCAAGACTACATATTCTGAAATATGTTCATTAGCTTCCTGCTATTGAATAAGATAGGTGATATGTTCCACTGATCTCAACACTTGATCCGCCCTTCATAATCCTTGCTGGCGTTTATGTATTTTGTTTGTCTCTAGACCCTGAACTTGGGCTGGGGATCTAGAGCGAATCCTTACTTGTTGTAAGGGATAGATTTTGATATGGCAGTATCAAATCACTCGAAACATTAAACAATATTAAAATATACAAAGAAATACTTTCATTCTTACCAGAATTATGAATAGAGAACACAGTTATATTCTAGCAAAACTCAGCTGAGCTGCTGGCTCTAGTATGGCGTCCCTCTAAATATTGCAATTAGCTTCTGGGAAATACACCACTGAAGAATTACTGTGTCTACTACTGGACAATTTATGTTGAATGGCAAAAATGCGCGTCTGTGCGCCGATAATATGATTATCTGTGGCCAATCACCGACTTCCCCCCTTTCAAATTTCAAACCTCCAACCAAAAGTCAATTCAGTCATACCTCAGTCAAGTATGTATTATTGTCTGTTGGTCCGTCTGTCTCTACTTGCGTTTTTTACAAAAACACACTTGTTTCTACATGCATTTTCTACACGAATCTGCCTCTAGAGTTATTTTTAGCCACAATTTTCCACTATCTCCCCCTCTATTTCATTCCAACTAGATTTTAGCACTTGAGTCTCAGGGCCGCAATTTTTTGAAAATTAGGGACATTTTTTTAACAGTGCAGTCGCTCGTCTGTTATGAACAACACAGTCTTTTGTCAATATCTACATTATTATCTATCCGTCTGTATAAATGAAAGCATATTATTTCTCTGCTCAAGATGGGCCATCAGACTAGCTAGGTTTTATATTCCTAACATTATTATTAAGAAAAAGTTATTTTTTCAAGGTTAGTTGTTTTTTTTTAAATATGTTCGAGCATCTTCTTTAATGCGTTTGCCGCTGAATTCAAATAAAAGGACTAAGTATCGTAAAAGCGTCCAAGAAATGACTGTTGCGTATAATAGCTAAGGTCCCTTTTGTCCATTTCTTTACATTGTGTCAACTTGGGGACGTGATTTTTTTTCCTTTCCCCACCAATTGCGTCTTTTTAGCCTTGCTAGTTTCAAGCACGTGTTCAGTCATATTTTTTCTTTTTGATCTCCGTTCCCTCCCGTCTCCAAGGGTAAACATTTTGTCTATACGTCTAACAAGTTAGTTTCCATGGCGGGTAGTGAACCGCGGCATGGGCGATTATGTCTTCTAGTAGCTTACGCATTATTTTTAGCCCTACATTTTATCTTTGGAGATATTTTAACGTTGTATCACGGTTAAATTTATCACACATCTCCCCACTTGAAAACATGCCTACGGCAAGTTCCAAAACCAGTGATACACATAGATAAAATTACTCCTCACGCCTACCACTACTCTAATTTTGATCACAGGGGTGCCGACTGAGGAAATCTGCAACGACATTCAATGACCCTGGGATGTACTCAATACTAAACTGATAAGGTTGCAGTAATAAAGACCACCTCAACAATCTTGCGTTTTCATGCTTAGCCTGAAATAAGAATACTAGGGGCGGATGATCCGTCTGGACCACAAAAGTCCTACCATACAGATAGATTTGAAACTTCTTTATTGCCCATATTAACGCTAAACATTCTTTTTCGCTTGTGGAATATCCTTGTTCCGCCTTATTCAATTTGCGGCTTGCATAAGCGACTGGGTTCAATTCCCCATCAGGTGAAGATGATCTTTGCAACAAAGCCGCCCCGAGTCCTACATTACTTGCATCTGTTCTTATGACAAAGTCCTGTGTCAAATCAGGCAGTTTGAGAATAGGCTTGCTAGTGAGTTTTTCCTTTAACTCTTGGAACGCTAATTCACATTGCGCAGTCCAAACTATTTTATCTGGATGTCCCTTGCGAGTCAAATCAGTCAGAGGAGCACATATTGAGTTAAAATTTTTGATATATTTTTGGTAAAAACCACATAACGACACGAATGATCGCACGTCCTTTTTTGTTTGTGGTCTAGGCGCTCTCTGCAGTTTTTCCAAGTTCTTTGGGTCAGGGGTCATGTTGTCCTGATATACAGTGTGTCCCAAGAATTCCAACTCTTTGCATCCAATACAACATTTTGTTGGCCTAGCAGTTAAGTTCGCCTCCCTAAGCCTATCAAATAACATTTTGAGGGAGTCAATGTGTTCTTCAAATGTCTCTGTGGCGACGAGAATATCATCCATGAAATTCGTGATACGTGGGTTATTCAGGGGATCCAACAATTTGCGCATCATCCTTGAAAATACACTCGGAGCATTTTTCAGTCCGAATGGTAGCATGTTGAATTCATAATGTCCATCCGAAGTGCTAAAAGCCAAATAAGGCCTCACTTCAGGCTTCACTGGAATCTGGTAATAGCCTTTACTAAGATCCACTTTTGAAAAGTATTTTGCATTGTTTAATCTTGCAAATAACTGTTTTGTGTCTGGTAATGGATCCACTTGTCCTTCTGTGACAGCATTCAGTTTCCTGTAATCTATGCACAGTCTGTGTTCCCCAGACGGTTTTCTCAACAAAACTACACTGGAGCTAAAAGATGATTCACTGTGTGAAATAATCCCCTCCTTCAACAAATAATCTATTTCTTCTTTCAATGCCTTCTCCTTCGCGAACGGAATAGAATAGGCTCTCATACAGATTGGGTTTGAGTCTACCAGTTTCATGTCATACTGTAGCAAATTTGTATGTCCTGGTTTATCTGTTAATACATCTGTATGTTCCTCCAGAACCTGTTGAACTCTCTCCCTCTGGTTTTTAGTCAGGTGCTTACTGACTTGTACCTGTGCTGCTGTTTCACAAGGATGTAATGGGTATTCATGTGAGGTAAGTGGTTCCTTTTGCATTTGAGTTGCGATAGCTAAGGTCAGTAAGGGGGTGCTTTCCTGGAGTGGTCTGTCCAGATACTTCTTTAAAAGGTTTACATGATAAACTTTCTCCTTCCCCTTTTTGTCAATTTTATAGTTTGTTCTAGACACCTTCTCTAGAACCGTATATGGACCTTGCCATCCAATTTGTAATTTATTCTGGCTACCGGGTAGTAGAAGCAGCACCTTCTCTCCCACAGCTAGTTCTCTGTCCTTTGCCTTCCTATTAAAATATGCTGCATGTTTCTTCCTGGCTTGTTTCAAATTATCATTTGCCAGTTTCCATCCAGCTTTCAAACGAGTGGTCAGTTCGTTCACGTATTGATAAGATGAGGTAACAGTCTCCTCTGCCTTCTCATCTGTCCAGGTCCTTAATAAAGCTTCTAATGGACCTTTTATGGGTCTCCCAAATAGCAGAGCTGCGGGAGCCATCCCGGTTGAACTATGTGGTACCTCCCGATACGCAAACAACGCGGCGGGCAGAAATTGATCCCACATATCAGGTTTTTCATGTGCCAGCTTCCTCAGGATAGAAATGAGAGTCCCATTGAACCTCTCTACCTGGCCGTTCCCTTGTGGATGGTACGGACTACAATGAAAGTGTCTGGCTTGAAATAGCTTAAAAACTTCTTCCGTTAGTTTCCCCTTGAACTGTGAGCCATTATCAGTCAAGATTTGATGCGGGAATTCTAATCGGGTGAATATTGTAAGTAGTGCCTCTGCTACATGTTTTGAATCAATTGATGGCAGGGCTACCGCCTCTCCCCACATAGAACAAGTGTCCACCAGAGTAAGGATGTAACTGTTCCTCCTCTTGGTCCGAGTGAGAGGTCCCACAATATCCACTGCAACCCTCTCAAAAGGTGTTCCCACTATGGGCATTTCCCCTAGAGTTGCAGGAGCAGTCCAATGCTTTGGAGCTACCCGTTGACATTTTGGGCAGGATTTGACATATCTTTTTATATCCTCCGTTATCCCTGGCCAGAAGTAATGACAAGCTATACGCTGTCCTGTGGCGCTGATCCTCATGTGACCACTGAAGGGAATCGCATGCCCGAGTTCCATCACTTTATCCCTATATGAAGTGGGAAGAACCAGCTGGTTGTGACCATTTGTTCCAGTTCCGGCCTTCCTTTATAACACTAGTCAACAAATTTTCAAAAGTTATTTGTACCAGAAATTAAATATACCATTTCTTATTGATTTTGACATGCTGATTTCAAAAATCATAATGAAATTCACCAATTGGCTCTGGGTTTTTTTTAAATGATGAATTTACATTACAGTAAAACAAATAATGTATGCTTGTTTAATTCTCTGGGGTGAACAGCTAGTCTTTCTACTTTCGCATTATAAAAATTGTGGTTACATACTCAATTAATTGATATTTCAACATAAAATTATAGAAAAAATAAAAACATTATTTAAAGTTCACATATCATGTTTTAAAAAGGCACATTTGTACCCATTCCGTCATTATTCAGTCACTGTTCTAGCTCTCTTTGCTTGCTTCTTGTAGTCAATCGATGAGGTGTCTCTTGTCACAGTCCAACAGTAATCAGCAAGCATTGAAGGGCTCCAATTGCCTTGATACATTGTCTCCATAGCAGCAATGTCCTGGTGAAATCGTTCACCATGCTCATCACTGACCGCTCCACAGTTTGACGTAAAGAAATCCAGATGAGAATCCAGAAAATTAATTTTCAAAGACATGTTGCAGCCAAGACTCTTATACTTCAGAAGGAGATTTTCTACAATTTCATTGTAATTATCAGATCTGTTATTTCCAAGAAAATTGTCCACCACTGACATGCTGCTTTTTCCTTGCCATGCAACACGCAAAGAAACTCGTCATCATGAAGAAGTTTTCGAATTTGCGGACCAACAAATACTCCCTCTCTTATTTTAGCTTCACTCAGTCTTGGACATTTTCTGATGAGGTATTTGAAAGCCTCATCTGTTTTCTCCATTGCCTTGACAAAGCTTTTCATGAGACCCAGCTTAATGTGCTAGGGTGGCAACAAAATCTTGCTGGTGTCGACAAGTGCTGGGTTCTCAACGTACTTACTGCCAGGCTGCAATGACTGCCTGATTGGCCAATGTCTTCTGATGTAATAGTCACTTCGTGCACGGCTATCCCACTCACAGAGAAAGCAACAGTACTTGGTGTATCCACCCTATAGTCCAAGCAAAAGAGCGACCACTTTTAAGTCACCGCAAAGTGTCCAATGATGATGATCGTAATTTATACACTTCAAAAGCTGCTTAAGGTTTTCATAAGTTTCTTTCATATGAACTGCGTGACCAACTGGAATTGACGGTAATACATTACTATTATTCAACAAAACAGCTTTAAGACTCGTCTTGGATGAATCAATGAAAAGCCTCCACTCTTCCGGTATGTAATTGATTTTGAGGGCTGCCATTAAACCAGAAATGTTGTGGCTCGCAGAAAGGTCACCCTCTTTGAAAAAGAATGTAATAAGCGGCTTCTGGCGGTTCCTATACACAGATATTGTAACATCTTCTGCCAGGAGATTCCACTGTTGCAATCTGGAACCCAAAAGCTCCGCCTTGTTCTTCGGTAAATTCAGATCTCTTACAAGATCATTCAGTTCACCTTAATAAAGTGTGGTTTAGTGGATGTAGTTTGCTCAAAATCTGGGTCGCTTGAGGTTGATGGTTCAGGACCACCAATGTCCTCTTCTTCATCAGTGGAAGCAGCTGAAAATGATTCTGGCATTTTGGGAACTGGTAGGTCATCGTCATGTGGTACCGGACATATTGCAGAGGGGATGTTTGGATATTCCAGAGTCCATTTTTTCTTCTTTGATATGCCTTTCCCAATTGGAGGGACCATGCAAAAGTAACAGTTGTTGAGATGATCAGTGGGCTTTCTCCAGATCATTGGGACTGCAAAAGGATAGCTTGCCTTTTGCCAGTCAACCACAGTTTAAGATGTGCTGCACATGTATTGCAGCATATGTGTGGCGCCCAGCTCTTATCTTGATCTCCTATTCTGCAGCCAAAATACAAACTGTACGCCTTCTTAATCACTTTAGTTATATTTCGTTTTTGTGATAGAAATGTCACCTCACCACATATATAACAGAAATTATTAGCACTGTTCACACATGTCCTAGGCATTTCTAACTACGATACTTTTGATAAGGACAAATGCACTAACTAATGGCAAAATTTTATCAGAGATAAGATATTTATACACAAAGGTGATGTAATCATAGGTAGGATTGCATCATCAACTTCTAGTTACATTTTTATTGGTCATTAGAAAAAATTATGCAATCGCCCACAACAGTTGCGTCATATATATAAATTGACCGTAATTAAATAAACTAGTAGCATATATCTTGAAAACTAGAGCTAATCAACATTTTTTAATGTCATTTTCGTTTTCAGCACACCAAAATTAGTTAAGATCAGCTATTTTCATTTCTGGTACATTTTGGTTGTTGACTAGTGTAATAGTTTGTTCTTCATAAAGTATTCTCCCTTGCTTGGAGGTGTGTGGCATTTGGGCAATTTTTTGAAACATGGCTTAAGGGTCTTATCCTCAGCCTGCGCCTTCCTCATCTCCTCTGGATGAGCATTTATAGGTTCACCTTCTTCCTCCTTTTTCTGTGACCTGGTCTGCACTGTCGCCATGATCACAGGTCTCTCGGGATTCCCCAAGAAGACGTATCTACACCCCAATATCAGAGGGTAGATTGGTTCATCTATCACTGCTGCTCTGATTTCTCCTTCCACATAGCGAGTTTTCACCGTTATCCTTGCGATGGGAAGTGTCATGAGTGGTATGTCCTTAGTCGCCCCTTGTATTTCCACTGTTTCTGTGGTATACTGACTTGGGTCCACTAGGCTAGACTTCACAACTGAATCATAATCCAAACCTGTATCATAAAGGCACCTTGTGGTGACCCCATTACAAATAACATCCTCACAAACTGGGGGGTGATAAGGTTCCTGCTGTCCATTAGGATTAACCTTTAATCTTTGAGTCCCCGACTTCATTGCAGCAATGTTTGAAGGTTTCCTTCTACAAAATTCGGTGTTATGGTTATCTTTCTTGCACCATTTGCACCATCTTTTTCCTTGGTTCAACGGTTTTCTTTCATTGTATTTTTGGTCATTGAACTGTGAGTTTCTGTCGCGATAGTCATTTCTTGGCCGCTCAAAGTTTGTCCTACCTTTATTTCCCTGCTCTCTATTATCAAATTTATTAAATTGCTGTGGAGCTTTAAAGTTGTCTATGTGCTTCTTTTTAGCACCACTTACCTCTGCCTGGGCTGCCTGATACCTCTCAGCGATATTTAAAACCTCCCCCAACCTCTCTGCACCTTGTTCCATGAGAAATTTTCTCAAGTCTGGAGCCATGGACTCTCTCAATTGCTCTATCATGATCATCTCTTTAAGATCTTGGGTCTTCCCCAGAGCAGTCCATTTCTCCAAATAGGTTTCCAGTCTGGCAGAGAATTGGTGGTATGTCTCCCCAGACGACAGTTTGGCATTTCTAAATTTCTTACGATAAAATTCACCATTTTTTTCGTATCTTAACAACAAAGCCTGCTTTAACATGTCATAATTGTCTTGGTCTTCTCTGTTCATTTTTGCGAAGACTTCATAAGAAGTACCTCTCAGTCCCTGTGATAACTTTAAAACTCCACCTCTCTCTCTCTCTCTCTAACCCATATGTAGTAGCTAATAATTCAAAACGACTGAGGTACCCCTCTATGTCATCGTCTTTCTCAACAAAATGGTCTAAATGAAACCCCATAGCTGATGTTGAGGCTCCCTGACTAGGCGTAGCATCTGAGGCAAAAGGGCTGGCGCCATTTTCAGGAGCATGGCCTTGTAATTCCAGCTCCCTTAGTCGTAATTCATGCTCCCTTTGCAACCTTCTGTCTTCTGCCTCCCTTTCGGCAGTCAATCTTTTTTCTTCTGACTCCCTTTCGGCCTTTTTTTCTGCTGCCTCCCTTTCGGCAGTCAATCTTTTTTCTTCTGACTCCATTTGCTGTCGTTTTTCTTCTGCCTCTAATGCTTTAGCCTCTTTGTCAGCCTCAATCTGCAGCCTCTTAAGTTCTTTATCAGCCTCAATTTGTAACCTCTTCTCTTCAACTATCCTCCTATCTTCCCTTTCAATATACTTATCACATTCTGCAGTTACGTATTGTATTAAACCCTGATCATCCATTCCCATATCCTTCGCCGTTAGCACAGCAGCTGATCTGAACTTTGCCAGCTCCGCCATACTTTTTAGACAATTTAGCAATGAGCAAGATAAATCTCTAACCAATTAATAACTAAAGTAATTCTAATTAATTAATTAATCAATTAACTACCACTGGCTGTGAAGATTCACCAACTTTTATTTTAAGGGACACTTTTAATTTTTACAATTTGTCCCCCTGATTTAATTCTCCCACCAGGAGATCCTAATATTACTGATAAGCTAATTATCCCGGACGAACCCCCAATATATGTAGTGGATTTGATGGTATTGTATGGTTGATGTTACCTAGTGTGATGCATGAGGTCAGCTGTGAAGGCTCCTGAGATAAATGTAGCTGTGAATTTACAGAAGGCCCTTCTTGCTACCACTTACGACCTCACACATATCTTTTTTTTTTACTAATGAATGTGGCTACGTTAAAAATCTAGGGTACTGATATGTAATGTGTTGTATTAGTATATACAAACACACACACAGATAATTACTAAGTGTAATAATATTAATAAAATTTATAACACACTGAACTGACTCAGCTGTTTTAGTTTTAGATATTGAATTTTCTTTAAGTTTATTTGTTCTGAACCAAGGTTTTATTTTGGTCAGAACATATGAAAGGTTTTGAAATTATGAATGAAATGCATGAATATATGTCATAATAAATGAAAGGTGTGTACATATGTATTTTACAAGACTAGTTAATATTACTACTGTTTATATTTGTAATTTCTCTGGGCGAACGATTGATGGATGTGCTGTTGGGGTGGCTTCATCACTCCCAGTCTATGACTACCAAACATTGTCCATTTACTGATGGGAGGAATACAAGTTTTATTTCCCAACATGGTATGTTCTAGTTGATGGGAATATAGTTGGTGTGTTAGTTAGTAAATAAGTTGGTGAAGGTCCAGCAGGCCAGACGCTCACGTATCTTGACTGAGTAGTTCTGGTGCTGGAATCTGGTGGCCCCACCTCTCCGTGCTTGGGGGCAATATAAGGCTGCTCTGACAAAATACTAGACTGCACTGGTCCACACTTGTATTTATCAACACAGCATTTGACACCACTTTGGTGCCAAACAGAAACTCACACTTCTGCAACAAAAGTATTGGGTCATGTGTCAGAACTCTACCTCCTGAGCCACTTCTACACACAACACTACACAACAACACCACATAGACGGGGTCAGATCTCTCTGACCATACAGCACATCTTACCAAGTTGGTTTCACATAGTACTAGTTCCCCAAGACTACATATTCTGAAATATGTTCATTAGCTTCCTGCTATTGAATAAGATAGGTGATATGTTCCACTGATCTCAACACTTGATCCGCCCTTCATAATCCTTGCTGGCGTTTATGTATTTTGTTTGTCTCTAGACCCTGAACTTGGGCTGGGGATCTAGAGCGAATCCTTACTTGTTGTAAGGGATAGATTTTGATATGGCAGTATCAAATCACTCGAAACATTAAACAATATTAAAATATACAAAGAAATACTTTCATTCTTACCAGAATTATGAATAGAGAACACAGTTATATTCTAGCAAAACTCAGCTGAGCTGCTGGCTCTAGTATGGCGTCCCTCTAAATATTGCAATTAGCTTCTGGGAAATACACCACTGAAGAATTACTGTGTCTACTACTGGACAATTTATGTTGAATGGCAAAAATGCGCGTCTGTGCGCCGATAATATGATTATCTGTGGCCAATCACCGACTTCCCCCCTTTCAAATTTCAAACCTCCAACCAAAAGTCAATTCAGTCATACCTCAGTCAAGTATGTATTATTGTCTGTTGGTCCGTCTGTCTCTACTTGCGTTTTTTACAAAAACACACTTGTTTCTACATGCATTTCCTATACGAATCTGCCTCTAGAGTTATTTTTAGCCACAATTTTCCACTATCTCCCCCTCTATTTCATTCCAACTAGATTTTAGCACTTGAGTCTCAAGGCCGCAATTTTTTGAAAATTAGGGACATTTTTTTAACAGTGCAGTCGCTCGTCTGTTATGAACAACACAGTCTATTGTCAATATCTTCATTATTATCTATCCGTCTGTATAAATGAAAGCATATTATTTCTCTGCTCAAGATGGGCCATCAGACTAGCTAGGTTTTATATTCCTAACATTATTATTAAGAAAAAGTTACTTTTTCAAGGTTAGTTGTTTTTTTTAAAATATGTTCGAGCATCTTCTGTAATGCGTTTGCCGCTGAATTCAAATAAAAGGACTAAGTATCGTAAAAGCGTCCAAGAAATGACTGTTGCGTATAATAGCTAAGGTCCCTTTTGTCCATTTCTTTACATTGTGTCAACTTGGGGACGTGAATTTTTTTTCCTTTCCCCACCAATTGCGTCTTTTTAGCCTTGCTAGTTTCAAGCACGTGTTCAGTCATATTTTTTCTTTTTGATCTCCGTTCCCTCCCGTCTCCAAGGGTAAACATTTTGTCTATACGTCTAACAAGTTAGTTTCCATGGCGGGTAGTGAACCGCGGCATGGGCGATCATGTCTTCTAGTAGCTTACGCATTATTTTTAGCCCTACATTTTATCTTTGGAGATATTTTAACGTTGTATCACGGTTAAATTTATCACATTTACCCGGAGCTGAAGAAGAGAATCATTTGAATGCCCGGAGCTGAAGCAGAGAATCAGGTGTTTGCCCGGAGCTGAAGCAGAGAATTAGGTGTTTGCCCGGAGCTATAGCAGAGAATCAGGTGTATTCTCTGAGCTGGAGCAGAGAATCAGGTGTTTGCGGTGAGCTGAAGCAGAGAATCAGGTGTATGCCCGGTGCTGAAGCAGAGAATCAGGTGTTTACTCGGAGCTGAAGAAGAGAATCATTTCTATGCCCGGAGCTGAAGCAGAGAATCAGGTGTTTGCCCGGAGCTGAAGCAGATAATCAGGTCTTTGCCCGGATCTGAAGCAGATAATCAGGTGTTTCCCGGAGCTGGAGCAGAGAATCAGGAGTCTGTCCGGAGCTGAAGCAGAGAATCAGGTGTTTGCCCGGAGCTGAAGCAGATAATCAGGTGTTTGCCCGGAGCTGGAGCAGAGAATCAGGTGTATGCCCGGAGCTGGAGCAGAGAATCAGTTGTATGCCCGAAGCTGGAGAAGTGAATTAGGTGTATGCCCGGAGCTGAAGCAGAGAATCAGGTGTTTGCAAGCAGCTGAAGCAGAGAATCAGGTGTTTGCAAGCAGCTGAAGCAGAGAATCAGGTGTTTGCCCTGAGCTGAAGCAGAGAATCAGGTGTATGCCTGGAGCTGAAGCAGAGAATCAGGTGTTTGCCCGGAGCTGAAGCAGAGAAACCGGTGTTTACCCGGAGCTGAAGAAGAGAATCATTTGAATGCCCGGAGCTGAAGCAGAGCATCAGGTGTTTGCCCGGAGCTGAAGCAGAGAATTAGGTGTTTGCCCAGAGCTATAGCAGAGAATCAGGTGTATTCTCTGAGCTGGAGCAGAGAATCAGGTGTTTGCGGTGAGCTGAAGCAGAGAATCAGGTGTATGCCCGGTGCTGAAGCAGAGAATCAGGTGTTTACCCGGAGCTGAAGAAGAGAATCATTTCTATGCCCGGAGCTGAAGCAGAGAATCAGGTGTTTGCCCGGAGCTGAAGCAGATAATCAGGTGTTTGCCCAGAGCTGAAGCAGATAATCAGGTGTTTCCCGGAGCTGGAGCAGAGAATCAGGAGTCTGTCCGGAGCTGAAGCAGAGAATCAGGTGTTTGCCGGAGCTGAAGCAGATAATCAGGTGTTTGCCCGGAGCTGGAGCAGAGAATCAGGTGTCTGCCCGGAGCTGAAGCAGAGAATCAGGTGTTTACTCGGAGCTGAAGCAGAGAATCAGGTGTATGCCCGCATCTGAAGCAGAGAATCAGGTGTTTGCCCTGAGCTGAAGCAGAGAATCAGGTGTTTGCCCGGAACTGAAGCAGAGAATCAGGTGTTTACCCGGAGTTGAAACAGAGAATCAGGTGCATGCCCGGAGCTGAAGCAGAGAATCAGGTGTTTGCCCGGAGCTGAAGCAGAGAATCAGGTGTTTGCCCGGAGCTGAAGCAGAGAATCAGGTGTTTGCCCGGAGCTGAAGCAGAGAACCAGGTGTTTGCCCGGAGCTGACGCAGAGAACAAGGTGTTTGCCCGGAGCTGAAGCAGAGAATCAGGTGTTTGCCCGGTGCTGAAGCAGAGAATCAGGTGTATGCCCGGAGCTGAAGCAGAGAATCAGGTGTTTACCCGGAGCAGAATGAGTGAATCAGGTGTGTGCCCGGAGCTGAAGCAGAGAATCAGGTGTTTGCAAGCAGCTGAAGCAGAGAATCAGGTGTATTCTCGGAGCTGAAGCAGAGAATCGTGTGTTTGCCAGGAGCAGGAGCAGAGAATCAGGTGTATGCCTGGAGCTGGAGCAGAGAATCAGATGTTTACCCGGAACTGGAGCAGAGAATCAGGTGTATGCCCGGAGCTGGAGCAGAGAATCAGGTGTATGCCCGGAGCTAGAGCAGAGAATCAGTTGTAAGCCCGAAGCTGGAGAAGTGAATCAGGTGTATGCCCGGAGCTGAAGCAGAGAATCAGGTGTTTGCAAGCAGCTGAAGCAGAGAAACAGGTGTTTGCAAGCAACTGAAGCAGAGAATCAGGTGTTTGCCCTGAGCTGAAGCAGAGAATCAGGTGTATGCCTGGAGCTGAAGCAGAGAATCAGGTGTTTGCCCGGAGCTGAAGCAGAGAAACCGGTGTTTACCCGGAGCTGAAGAAGAGAATCATTTGAATGCCCGGAGCTGAAGCAGAGCATCAGGTGTTTGCCCGGAGCTGAAGCAGAGAATTAGGTGTTTGCCCGGAGCTATAGCAGAGAATCAGGTGTATTCTCGGAGCTGGAGCAGAGAATCAGGTGTTTGCCCTGAGCTGAAGCAGAGAATCAGGTGTATGCCCGGAGCTAGAGCAGAGAATCAGTTGTAAGCCCGAAGCTGGAGAAGTGAATCAGGTGTATGCCCGGAGCTGAAGCAGAGAATCAGGTGTTTGCAAGCAGCTGAAGCAGAGAAACAGGTGTTTGCAAGCAACTGAAGCAGAGAATCAGGTGTTTGCCCTGAGCTGAAGCAGAGAATCAGGTGTATGCCTGGAGCTGAAGCAGAGAATCAGGTGTTTGCCCGGAGCTGAAGCAGAGAAACCGGTGTTTACCCGGAGCTGAAGAAGAGAATCATTTGAATGCCCGGAGCTGAAGCAGAGCATCAGGTGTTTGCCCGGAGCTGAAGCAGAGAATTAGGTGTTTTCCCGGAGCTATAGCAGAGAATCAGGTGTATTCTCGGAGCTGGAGCAGAGAATCAGGTGTTTGCCCTGAGCTGAAGCAGAGAATCAGGTGTATGCCCGGTGCTGAAGCAGAGAATCAGGTGTTTACCCGGAGCTGAAGCAGAGAATCAGGTGTTTTCCCGGAGCTGAAGCAGAGAATCAGGTGTTTGCCTGGAGCTGAAGCAGATAATCAGGTGTTTGCCCGGAGCTGGAGCAGAGAATCAGGAGTCTGCCCGGAGCTGAAGCAGAGAATCAGGTGTTTGCCCGGAGCTGAAGCAGATAATCAGGTGTTTGCCCAGAGCTGAAGCAGAGAATCAGGTGTTTGCCATGAGCTGAAGCAGAGAATCAGGTGTTTACCCGGAGCTGAAGCAGTGAATCAGGTGTGTGCCCGGAGCTGAAGCAGAGAATCAGGTGTTTGCACGCAGCTGAAGCAGAGAATCAGGTGTATACCCGGAGCTGAAGCAGAGAATCAGGTGTTTGCCAGGAGCAGGAGCAGAGAATCAGGTGTATGCCCGGAGCTGGAGCAGAGAATCAGATGTTTACCCGGAACTGGAGCAGAGAATCAGGTGTATGCCCGGAGCTGGAGCAGAGAATCAGGTGTATGCCCGGAGCAGATGCAGCAAAGAATCAGTTGTATGCCCGAAGCTGGAGAAGTGAATCAGGTGTTTGCCCGGAGCTGAAGCAGAGAATCAGGTGTTTGCAAGCAGCTGAAGCAGAGAATCAGGTGTTTGCAAGCAGCTGAAGCAGAGAATCAGGTGTATGCCTGGAGCTGAAGCAGAGAATCAGGTGTTTGCCCGGAGCTGAAACAGAGAATCAGGTGTTTGCCCGGAGCTGAAGCAGAGAATCAGGTGTTTGCCCGGAGCTGAAGCAGAGAATCAGGTGTTTGCCCGGAGCTGAAGCAGAGAACCAGGTGTTTGCCAGGAGCTGGAGCAGAGAATCAGGTGTTTACCCGGAACTGAAGCAGAGAATCAGGTGTATGCCCGGAGCTGGAGCAGAGAATCAGGTGTATGCCCGGAGCTGGAGCAGAGAATCAGGTGTATGCCCGAAGCTGATGCAGAGAATCTGGTGTAAGCCCGGAGCTGGAGCAGAGAATCAGGTGTATGCCCGGAGCTGGAGCAGAGAATCAGGTGTATGCCCGGAGCTGGAGCAGAGAATCAGGTGTTTGCCCAGAGCTGAAGCAGAGAATCAGGTGTTTGCCCAGAGCTGGAGCAGAGCCGGAGCACATGCTATTTTACGTGCTCCGCTGCTCCAGTTTTCTTAAAATGTCCATACATTGTGAGGCTTAATTTAAATGGGGAAAAAAACTAAATTGTACACGCGTATGATGACAGACCAGCTTACTCGCCTCAAATGGCCTAGCTCCTAACCTTCACGTGTGGCTCAATTTGAGCCCGGCGGAACTGCTTCCAGTGACAGGAGAAGGGGCGAAGGCGAGCCACTGGCTCCTTAAAACTAGCAGTATCGGGCAGATAGGGCTCGTGATCTTTGTTTGGTAGCCTATATTGGAGAAAGTGAAACTCGGATTTCAAATCTTCGCTGCCTTGCAACGCTGCATTTTGTGCAGTGCTAACGCCTATAGAACGATTCCACGGTAAAAATCTAACACGGTTTCGAAAACGTACTACCAACATTTAACATTTTGCCAGATCTGCTGCATACATTTGGCAGCCAAGACTTATAATTAACGATTTGCGGAAGTGTGCCGCAAAATAACTATCTGAATTAACGTATTCTGTCAACTTTAACGCTTGTAATAAGTAGTAATCCTTACATTTTTTTGGTAGTGTTACACGATACAATACAAATTATTAACGCCAATTCTTAACCCGCCACGCCAACACCGAGCTTCGCTTAATAGTCAGCCATGCATATATACACGTTGCGACAAAGCCAACAGAAGCAAAACACGCAGAAAATTTTATTGCCTCCTCGCGGTAATGTTTCTGACGTCACAAAACAAGTTAGTTATTTGAAAAATACATGCTAGCGAGATGGCGAGAGGGGAAGATGGCCGTCTTGTGTAAAATATTTATTTGACGATGACCGGTGACAAAATTGAAAATCTAAAACCGTAATGAAACTGAACATAAAAAATATATGGTAGTATAGCTTAGAATTCACTCAGCAAGAATGTGTTTTAAATAATATGATAGTCCCAGTATTACCCAAATTGTTGAGAAAATACTAAATGTCTACGAACGCACGACCAGACAGACTGTTGTTCCTGCTTGTTTTTTTTTCTTAACGTTAGTGGGGACACCGGCTTAGAAGGGAGGCATTGAGGTAAATTCAAATTAGCTTGGGTAACAAGAGTATAGGAGGAGAGGGGAGCGGTAGGAAAATTGTTACAAAAAACTAACATCGTTTTGCATTGGCATAACTAAAGCGGACTGGCCAATCGACTACCAGACGCAGAGTATGTTTGGAATTATTTTTGTTTTTCAAAAACTGCATTTGAATTCTGGTAGTCGCAAGCTTTCGATTGGCCAGTGCTACTAAATATTAGCAAAAAGCTTTCACTATTCATTGCCAGTTGAACTGTATTTTTTATTCAGATACGCTGAGAACAGCTGTGATAAATTTAAAAAGTAAATTAAATAACTATATGAGTATTTCACAGTCTGACGGAGCAGAAGAAACTGAGGCCATTTCTTTGCAAAGTCAGCGTCATTTGTTTGTATTTCTTGATTTGTGGTAAGAATGCTTTATGAATTTAATATGTTTAATCCCATTACCAAAGTTAGATACTGCTATTGGGAAAAAGTGAAGGACGTGCCGGGAGCAGACATTGTTGAGTCCTCACGTTGAAATGTATCTAACTAATGTATGTTGTCATGATTATGTTTGAATATTATTGTATTAGAGTATATTAGTAAGCCCCCGTGTTCAAGGAACACTGTTCAACATGCCTGAAGCATTTATATTTAAAAAGAAAAAGATGAGAAAAATATATAAAAGGAAATGTGGTTACCCCACATTATATTATTGAGGAAAACTATGTAAACGTACAGTGGCGTATCTGCTATAGGGACCTGAGGGGTGGTCACAGCAAGGTGGGAGTCATGAAAAATTAGGGGATGGGTGCACCTGAAATGCACGCGAGGCTGACCCCATACCCACGTATGAAATTAAATAAAAGAATAAGTGATCAGATGTAAAAGGCCAGGGTGTCCTTTTGTTGCAGAGGTTTCGTTTCCTGTTGCCAGCTGGTGACAGGAAACCTGAGGAGTGACGATAACGCCAAGAAGTATCCTACACTTTACGTATGCTGTCAAGAGATAACAGCAGGAGCTTGGGCGTGTGACGTGGTATCGATATTTCTGCAACTACACAATATCTTATCTTTCAACAAGAAACCCCAGGTGATATGTTAAGGACCTGGGTACATCTGACAGTTTCGGTTTAAATAAACCTTGTTTTTTCAAGTCATACTCAGGACTTTTGTGGGGTATGATGACATTACAGCCCCTCATACACAGTGACTCTCCCTCTTAGAAGAATATAGTGTAAACTGTGAACATTCCAACAGGAAAGACATATATTAACATTGTAGTTATTTGGGCAGATTGTCCACACAATTTTAGTTAATCTTTTATGTAAACTATCTTGTCCTCATTTTCAAAGACCTGTCCAAACGATATGACTGGACAGGCAAAATAAATTGTAGAAAAAATTATCAAATTTAAAGAAAAACTTAACCACAGGTTTTATTCACTTCCTCATAGAAACTTAAAGTGTTTTTGTGTTGTGTACCATCATTTCATTTCTCCCCTAGACACTAGGTACATCATACACCAGACACTAGAGCCGAAATAGTGACCGTATGAGATCTAGGGAGGTAGCGTTAGGTTCCCTGCACATAATTCATCATCATCATTTATAGAGTCAGGGGCCTACATGTGCTTGACCTCACACGGTTAATACATACACGGATTTCATTCTTTTAGGATACCATCATAACCTCCCCAGCAAAATCTAACTTTGCTACATGAAATAAGGACGCTGCAATGGATAGGACACACATTGAGAAAACTTGTTGATAACACTATCAGACAGTTCTTTTTTCAGAAATCCCCAGGGTAAGAGAGGTAAAGTAAGACTAAAGAACACATGGAAAAGAGAACTGGACAGATATGAACGAGATGTAGAAGACATGGAAAGACCTCGAGCTGATGGCACGAGACAGGAACAAGTGGGATAAGTTTGTTGAACGCCTATGCTCCTTTGGCGAGTTGAAAAGGGAAAGAAGAAGAAAAAAAAAATACTAGTATTAATATATTATATATTTGTTTAAAATGATTCTTATCAATACATTATCTTTTGTTCGTCGAACCCGTAGACACTTTTTTGGATCTGTAATTATTATATATATATAATATATATAACATATATATATATATATATATATAACAAAGACAACTACCAAAAAGCTACAGACTTTCATAAATGGGTGCTTGCGTAGAATAGAGGGATTAAAATGGTATGACAAGGTTACCAACGTGGAACTGATGACAAGAACTAGACAAGTGCCAGTGGAACAAGAGATGAGAAGAAGACGATGGCGATGGATAGGACACACACTGAGGAAACCTGCTGATAGCATTACAAGGCAGTCCTTGTTCTGGAACCCCCAGGGCAAGAGAGGCATGTAAGCAAAGGTAGTCTTACGATCATGTAAGCAAAGGTAGTCTTACGATCATGTAAGCAAAGGTAGTCTTACGATCATGTAAGCAAATGTAGTCTCAATGTAGATATTGCCGAAGAGGAGCGAAGTATTAAAGATTTCACTACCGGTGCCCTTTCTCGCTACCTTTACCTTACGTCACCAATTACCCACAGCTGTGAATAGCACATTGCTTTGTAAGGCTTCCTAGAGACAATGTGACTCCATGCTCCGTAAGGAGATCATGAGCCTGCGCTGACTGTCTAAAAACAACTACAGTGCTGGGTACATACTCTGTTTGGAGCGCATGAGTCAATGTAGGCTCTCGCAGAACAACTAGAGAGTTGGCTCCGTGTTCCTTAAGAGCGCAGGAGTCAGTGTAGACTCTCTAAAACAACAAAAGCTGGTTCCATGCTCTGTTAGGAGCGTGTCGTGTTTTGGTCTGTCTTACACCACGGTCATATTTTCCGCACGCAATACTATAGGAAAACGGACCGATACAATAACCAATGAAAACGCTCCCTTCTCTAGTGTGTATAATGAAACTTTTTATGCTTAACATAGAGGCCCATTTTGTGTAAATGATAGTAAGAATTTATTTAATTTCTTAGGAACTAAAGATGTTTAAACGGAAAGGTATAAATATTTCAACAACGGGAATGTTACTTAAGAGGTAGGTGCAAAGACTTCCTCGAATAGTAGTTCAATTATAGAGAAAAATCGTTTAAAATGACATCTATACACAAGGGTAGTCCTCAATTTAGTTAGTTAAAGTCGGCATAGATTTAAATGCATTTTGCTAACAAAACCATTATTAGATATAAAGGTAGAGATAAATTCCCAGTATAATTCTAACTTTACATGATCAAAATCGGCCCAGAATTAAGAGAGATATTAAATATTAAAAATTTTGCACATTGAACAAGAAGGCAAAAATCACTTCAATTTTAGATTCCTAACGCCGTTTTTACCCCATGCCATCCGAGAGGTAGGGTGCGGTACTATAAAAGTCCTTGAACTTGGCTGATTTTAGGCCACAACTTTTTCAAACAAAGCTGAACAGAAGAGAGCGGCAAAACGTGTGCTGTCAAATACTTTGCCACTGTATCTGCATAGCAGACCTAGATACCTATAGACAGCCTGTTACAGCTTATGTGTATTGCCTGAGGGAAAGAAATAATATATATATATATATATATATATATATATATATATATATATATATATATATATATATATATATATATATATATATATATATATATAGTTATGTAATTTTCCTGTGATTAATCCACTTGTGTGTTATGAAGTGTGTTGAATGTGTTAAGAAAAAAATTACAGGACGAGTGTGCTGCCTGCTTGAACGCAAGCATGTGTTGACTTTTAGAGACGAAAGCCAGCATTGTGAAATGGGTAGTATAATTGAGAATTATGGCAAAAATACGACTGTAAGTTTAATAATGCATTTGAAGGAGTATTTCTTAAAGGAACGACACGCTGATCAGGAACATAAGAAAGGATGACAGGATTTGTTAACATGTATTAATCAAGGTGTCACTTAGTAATTTGTACTAAACCAAATCATTTTAGGGAAGCAGATCATGGACAAATGGATCGAACGTAGGATTTATAAGGAAAGTGTAATCACATTGAACTGGCTGTGAGTGGTACTGAGGTAAATTGTCCTGTGCAACTGTTAGCACCATGTCTGAAACTGTTTGTTACGTCCATTGTGTGTGTGGATAGAACAGTGCTAGACCATACAAGGGTTGTGATTATTTGTATTACAGGTTTTATCCTGCAACTACTAAGATTGTTCGAGACATTCACTTCTGAGGGACTCTGTGGTGCAAACGTTCTCAAAGTTACCTAGAACTAGTCACCCTGTTTTCCCAGCCTGTAGATCCAGACATTGTGTGATCATGGCTATAGTTGGATGCTTCCCATTTTACCAGATAAGTGGAAACATAATTCCACTGGTCAGCATATCCAGAAACATTCTAGCACAAATAAAATACAAATAACAAAAACAGGTTGAGTGATGACTTATGAAGGACTTTATTAAACTAAAATACATCACTTCACAGTCCAGCGAAAGTGATAACTATATATATGTTAAATACATAATTGACATTTGAAATATAACTTTATCATATTGAAGTATTGTGGAAATGACATTCCATGTGTATTTATTTTTATTTTGTAAAAACCTTTGAAATTCTTTATCATTTTCCAACCGAAAAGAGAAACGGTATAGGATCAATAAATTGTAAATATATTTATATAATCAGTCTTGCTTAATTATTTAAATTTGAGTTAAGGTTCTGGTTGTTGGATATATTACATATTGAATTAATTAATTAATTCCCTAGCAGAGTCAATACAAATAATATAACCATTATTCAAGGGAGGATCTTGAGAGGTAGCACTTAGACCTTCAGGAACAAACACTATCATCATACTTGAAGGTTTATACAGCTTGACCCTACCTTTGATTGTCGATACACCCTTGCTCTTTTCAGAGAAGGGGGTATTTCTTATAAGACCAGTCTCTTATCTGGCACTATCCTGGTATCATCTGATACATCTTTTTGTCCAGGATATATTACATTTTAATAACATCTGAACCTCTCGCGACAGAGCGCAGGAGTCAATGCAGGCTGTTAAATAAGAACTATAGTACTGGATCCATGCTCCAGTAGGAGCGACCAGGAGAAAGAATAAGAAAAAAAATGTCACCAACAGTGACCAGTTGTAATCCACCGCTGACTTTGGGTGCGGGGGGTGTTGGGAGGGCTGTTCCACAAATTAAGTAAAAAATGCGGGAAATAGAATGTGTGATCCTACTCAGTAGTATTAAATTGCCCCTCATAAGAGAACAATATAGTCCGGCACGGGTGGGGGAAGGGGGGGGGGAGAAGAGAAAAGGGGGGGGGGGGGGGGTGTCTTCCAAAGTAAGATCTGACACTACCTTCCTTTTGGTCCAGCTCTGATTGTAATGTCTTACATTCTCTGTTGTAACTATGACATTTTGAGCTCTGTGTAGAGAGAAGATACTGGACTGTTTGACGTCACGGCATGGAAAGACGTCAACAGCACAACTGATAAATAATTCTGGAGGCAGAAAGTTGTGGAGATGCATGATCACCTATGCCTCCAGGCTTGGTACTTCTAGAAGAAGAAGAAGTAGAATTCTTCATGTGCTAAGTTAAAGTCAAAGCAATTGTGAATAATTTTCAGTCATGTTAATGTTGATACACTTGTATAAGGGCAAGGCAAAGAATGGCAGTCGTGATGAAACAGCTTGGGGAACAGATGAGAGTGTGCTAAAGAAACTATATACACTGTGCGAGTGAGAGCTGTTGACTGCAATGTGTCATTGCAGCATGGGCAACAGCAGCTAAGTCAAACTTCGATAAAATTAATATACTCCAAAACGAAGCAATAAGAATCATAACAAGAGGAAAGAAGACAACACCTATTACACTCGACAAGATTACACACCTTCAACCAATGGAGGATAGAAGAGATAGCAGGACCCAAACACAAGCCGAGACGTTCAGGAGACTAACAGACCATCACATATACCATAGAATATGTCTACACTTGTCACTCAGTGTGTGGCAAGCTAATTTCAATATATAATATCAATATTGTCTCTGTCGTTTTAATGCCAGCGCGGAGATAACTCTTTCCTCTCAAAGCTTCGTCAAAAGGCTTGCTTCGCAACAAGCAAATACAAATAAAAGTCTTTTGTTGTCTCTCTTTCTTCCTCTTCTCCGTCCTCAATTTGAAATAGGGTGATTGAAAAGTCACACACCAAGTTTACATGTTTATACCCTTACTTTTATCTATTGGTATATATCAAGTTAAAGTTAGTTGCTTATCCTTTACAGGACGTGGCAATCAACCCCAGCTTTTATTGGCTGTTTGTGATTTTTTCTAGGCAATTTTTTCATTCAGTAGTTTGCCATTGCTTTCTGAACGGTACGGCGCTTATACCATTGTTAAAAATCCACACAAAGCGATCTGCTACCAAACCGCCTGCAGCAGGTTTCGAACCTGGTATATCTGGATTATGAAACTGCGTTCATATCCATTAGGCCACAGACGCCGATGGTATATATCAAACAAATGTCAAAACAAAACGCAATAGCTGTTATTTGGCTAATACATTTTTTTTTTCCGGAAGCGAGAAAATAAATCTAGCTTGACCAATAAATGAGCTATGCAGTAGACAGTGAAATGTGTTGCTCGCTATGAAGACATGTGTTGAATACTGATCTCGCGTTCAGCTGTAAAGCCAAAGTGACAACTTAATTTAAACAATAAAATGATATTTAACTATTTTTATCTCGACGTTTGTTGCATATAAATTAGTTGCATAAGAGTGAATCAATAACAATTTAAAAATAGGAAGTGACATTTCAATAGCCCTGTATGTGACAATGACGTTAATATTTCCATTTGGGGGTCATATCATCTGTAAGCATGGTAATGTAGGTTCCTCATTTTCTTTCTCGTCTATTTTCGTTATTTTGCCTCTGGTGAAAGTTTTATGGCAGGAACGGAGGCATGTGCTTTGTCCTTTGTCCCAGTATAGACACATTACCTATGTTCGTTTACCCAGCCCTCCGCCGTCACACCACTAATAGCTAATTATTAGTTAGAAATACGTTTATCTCGTGCAGTTTCCGGGGAATCTCTAATGAGACAAAGAAAAAGAGCTGCGCTCTCAGGCACATCGAATATTGCGACTAATATGAGATTTTGCATGAGGCTCATCGTCTAAAACACATTTCTACAAAAATCACCGCTGTAAGAACATGTAAAAACTTAAACTTGGTGCAGGTTTCTAGTGAGAGGATCAGATACAATAGAAGCCCTATGCACATATGGCTATTACCAGTACCATTCCTGAAAAAAACTCTACGGAGATACCAAACACCTCACCAGACCAATGCTGTCTTTGAACATATTCAAGCTGACATCTGACAGTGAACAAAGAAGAGAAGAATGATCAGAACATGTTGAACTGAATTCTAAAACTGTTTTCTAAAATCTGTCGACTTATCAGTAATGATACCAAGCTTAGAGTATCTTATCTTATATGTCTCAGTTTCCTACTTTGCCGTACATCACTAATCGTCAAAGTAAAACTTTACGTAAGGAATAATGAAATAATTCCGCCACTTTTTCGGGAAAATATGGAAAAGGCGCCCATTGCACCGTGAAAATTATATTGAACACCCATTAAAAGAATGAACACCCATTGAAATAATTTATATGTCTTGCAGTCTTTTCATGGATCATCTTCGGTAAAATACAGCATGCATTGCAAAATGAATGCTAAATTAAACACCCATAAAAAGAGGACGCCGGCCAGTTAATTTGTTTTCACGGTGCATTGACCATTGACAATAAGTCTAGTAACTTTAACTAAATAGATCTAATGAAGTTGAAATGTAATGGAAAAGAATGTAATGAGCAGAGGAGAATTAGTGCCATCATCAGGACATACAGCAAGAAGACCACAACATAATTATTTCCCATAATGTTATGGTGGCTTGATTAGAAGGATGACACACGTTAGACTTGAAATTATATTAGAAAATGTTCTTAGAAAGATTTTTTCATGTCTTATCGAACTCATCATCAACTGCCATCTGAAGGTCGATTTCAATAGATCTCGAACGTCTTCTGTCTTTTGTCTTGGTGGTGCACTCTGATAGACTCTTTCCTGTCCATCTCTTGATGTTATCTTTCCACTTATAGCGATGTCTTCTTCTTGAAAAATTATGATAATGATAAGTGTATGTATATATGTGTGTACCTTCTTTTTCTTCTACTGCTACGTTCAGTTTGTAGTCATGCTAATCTGCAGGCCTGTCGATAAAACGAAGTCCAAAGTCTTTTCCAGGTCAGCGCGGCAGCCCCATAGCTTCTGCCTGAGCTCAGCACTCACTGGCCAGATCAGGCGTTGCGGGTCATCATGGGTTGGGCAAGTTTGGTGAATGTGTTCAGGGGTCTGGATTTCGGTTCCACATGGACATTAATTCGTGTGACATATCCTGATGCATAAAGGTGGCCTAGTAATCTGCAGTGGCCAGTTTTCAGGCGGAACGGAAAATGATGGTCTATAGGTGTCTATTAAAATGGCAGATTCGGCCATATCTGTTGTATTTATACCACCTTCCTTCGTCCAGTGGTATTTGGCGTATATCCATATTCTCGACTAAAAAAACAACTCGTGTTGGAAATCAAAAAGTGAGCTTAGCTGTAACAACTCCATTCAAAGCTGGAAGTAAATTCTAGCTTCTCATTACTAATACATGAAGCTCACCTTACTGTGAGCGCACGCAGCAATTCTAACAATTCTCACTGCTCGCTCAATCGATCACCGGTGGTAAAATTAATTAAGGAATGAATCCCAAATAGCATTACTAGAGATCAGAGAAACTGTTTGGTGCCAGGGACGTGTTCACCCTCTGCTCTGTGTGTATTTTTTTTTTAATCGTGCGATAGATTTTTGTTGCTTTAATTGCTTTTGCGTGTGTGTGGATATGTGTGTATATGTGTGTATATGTGTTCACAGGTCTATACTTCTTTCTTTCCTTTTTTTGTTTTTGTTTTGTTTGTTTTGCGCACTCTGTTTCATTTATTTCCATTTCTTCGTACTTTTCTCTATTTCGGATTATTTCTTTTTCTTGAACTGTCGAAAGAGAACGAGAGAACATAAAAGGATGAGAAAGGTCTCCATTTATAGGGGATAACCTTATTTATGTGCAAGTACAAGGAAATTTGAAGGAATGAGGTAATTGAGAAGATTTTTACAAGACAGGGTGTCAGTACACCGATGAATCCTGAGATTTTCCTATTCGAAATTAATTATAAAATCGTCAACACGACCGATATAGGAAAATACCATATGGATGTGAAGATCAACTTAATGAGAATGAAAGGCTATACGTCTAAAGGCTTGAATTGGAAAAGGTGGGAGGCACGAGACCAATGTTTGAAACATATCTAGCACAACGCCCCTCTCAGTTGGACAGTTTTGGAAAGTTACAAGAGTTCCGGGCAATTGTCTTCCGATACACCGCGCTCTGCCAATATAAGGAGAGCGAAAAATTTTCAAAATCACTTGTACAGCGAGAGACAGAAGGACGACGGCTGAAGAGAGAAACGCTTGTCAAAGGCTAATACTTTGTTATTTGCAGCTAGGCAGCCCTAATACTCCACCAAAGCCAGTCTTTACTGATCTTAATTAGATCCTGAGAGGGTATGTAAATTTACTGTGTATAGTAATACAATTAATTACGACTTTTATTTCAGGATTTTATTCGTCGATAGTTATGATAGAATCATACATAATATTTGGTTTATTGGTATGTTTGTTGAAGATTTGGACCCTGATATAACCACATAGTGGCTGAGTCCTTATCGGGACAAGCACAGTCCTTATTAGGACTAATCAACAGTCCTTATCAGGGCTTATCCACTCTGTCATGTTACAGCACTTTTAGAGCTGACTTCTCAGGCAGGGGATACTGAAATATCATACCATGTATGTGTGTATATATTATTTTGTATTTTATTTTAGATAACGTTCTGCAATAGACTCATGTCTCACTATAGCTTATCATGTGTCGTAACACGGTCTATTCTTCTCTCCATCTTTGTCTCCCTTCTCTTCCCTTCTTTCTCTCTCTCCTTTATTCTCATTAATTTTCACGTTACACTACGGTATTTTCGGCGCTGTAGTCAACGTTTCTCTCTCAGACATCACGGCGCTTACTAATGGTTACTGAGCAAATATCGCAAACGCATCAACACCAGGTTATAACACATGGCCAGAGGATATACCTTAATTAAGAGTAAAAGGCGTCTTAAAGTCTAGAGATCCATTGCTTTATTGCACCTTATTTGAGGGACCTGACGGAAAACGCCCCAGTGTCAAATTTCATTGCATCAGCCAGCACGTGTATGCCTTCTAGGAGTAACCAGTAATTACGGGGCGGGGAAGCTTTCTCACGCAAGACGGTTCGCAACTGCGTCACACGATCTCAGGTTCAGGGAGATAATTTACGTGTTATTACGTCGGAATGATTTAGAACACGTGAGAAGAGATTCATAAAATCTAGAAGCTTAGACGAAAACTTCACTTACACGCATGACTTCTGGGCCGAGTGCATCTACATGGCGAGGCATTCTACATTACAAGCACTTGGTATAACCAAGCGGTGTTGTATAATTTCACTCTGTGCAGGTTCGTATAGACTGCAAAATATGCACGTAGAATATTCATTGGTATAAATGTATTGTTATTCTTAATATGATCTAAACATGTGCTATGTGAATTATTCATTGGTATAAATGTATTGTTATTCTTAATATGATCTAAACATGTGCTATTTGAATGATTGTTGCTTGCATACAAACTTATCTCAACTAGCCCCACAGCAAATAGAAGATAACATCTATCATATTAATTGCTTTATCCCTTACGAAGATAAAGGCAGTCCCATGGCAGAGATTGTCATAGGGAAATGAAGTGTTAGAAGCTTCATCATGAAAGATCCCGCTTTTACGAGGTTAGGTGAACAGTTCCCTTCCTCGCTGCCTTTTCCTTCCCTAGCTCGAGAGCACAACTGAGTGCCCATTTACAGCTGGTAAACTGGAGTGTTCCACAGCCAGGTTTCAGTTCCAAAACTATGTAGTTGTGCTACAGAAGAAAGCAACCTGATCGCTTGGCCAGTCGGTCACTCACTTTATCTATTTGTGTAATATAAATGTATTGTATGTTATTGTTATTCATCATTATATGAAGGAACGACTATCCTTGTAGAACACAGTTCTTGTGAAAGAAGACTGTCTTCCCTTCTTCTTCCTTCTTTCTCTTCTCTCCTTTACTAAACTAAGTAACTCCTGAAGTTACATAGGTCTAAGTTTACCTATCATGTCTTGACTGTGAGAAAGGAAGTCAGATGAATGTAACATTGATATGCCTGATGTGTGACTGTATGAAAGTGAAGTATAAATATCTTATATAACATGGAAAGTTTGCCTGTAATCTTTAGATTGTATGACATAATAGTCCTCTTATTGTATGAAAGAGGATAATTCTGATATGCCTGGTGTATGCGGTTTGAATGGGAATGATAGCTGTTCCCATATGACAGGAAAACTCATGAAGCCACAATTGTGTCTTCAGACTTTTAGGTTTCTGAGTGACAACATTCGCAGTTGCAGAATTCAGTGTCCGGCGCCTGACGGTAACAGACAGCCAGTCTTTTGACCGAGCAGCAGAACCAAAAGCCAGAGATCTCGTCAACTCCTAAGCATAAAGGAGCATAGATCAACGCTCGCACGTGTAATGTCATATCGCTGCAGGATGACAGCACCTAACAACCTGCGCCAGGGCTGACAACATCGGATTACAGATAAGTCCAAAAGCATAAGGATTATTTTCCTCCAGAAATCTCAGAGATCTTATTCAAATTCCAACCAGAACTTTCACCTAAATACTAACGGAACTATATTTAAAGTGCCTTCCAGTGTATTACAAAGTGAACATTACATTCAACAATGTTAGGCAACTCTCATGATAGTCACACCAGTGCAAATGATGATTAGTAGGACATACTAGGACTTTTAGTCATTCAGTGTTTATGTCCATATTATTATTTTCGTTTATCTTTTCATTTTCTTTGTGTCATATATGTGGTTTAGGGATTAAATATCTGTACATAAGTTATATCATCTACCAAGTGGTCGAGTGAGTTTCTTACATGTACTGTCTCTTAAATCCATATATGTGTCATTTCCTCAGTATGAGAGGATGGGGGCTTAATAACAATTATAATATTCAGTAAGAATAACAGGGGAGATTTGTCGCAAGGAAACAGAATCCATTCTCATGTGCCCTTCTGAGACATTATCTCTTTGTGAGAATATTCGCCTTCCTTTCACCCCTTACTTGTATAGGAATCTAACAATTAACGAGCCACTTCTGAGATCCTATATATCTTTCTTACATTTCTCAATTTACAAACTTATAATTAATGTCACCAATTTAAATGCCGACAATATAACTTTTCTTATCAACATTCACACACAAACACCAGAATTAGATAAATAGATGTAAATAAAGAATCTATATAAATTGTATTCAACAGCTTTATTCATTCAATATAGTTGAAGTTGAGTACAGATGACATTCAAAAATCCGGCCTTCGATAATCCGGTTCCTTCAGATTTCCGGCATGGATTTCGGAGCGCATTTTTTAATTTATCGCGTTGGCGCACCACTGTTTTCTGGAGCCGTTTATGTTTTGATGCAGCTGTTGGGTCTTGCTTGCACGTGTTAACAGGCATTCCTGCTCATTCCTTCTCATTTTATCATTTATTTGCTGCTGTATAGCCCCATTATTGATTGTACAGGTAGTCATTTTCTGTTACATATATACAGCATATATAACCATAAAAAATCCGGCATTTTCAACAATCCGGCACTCCTCAGGTCCAGAGGTTGCCGGATTTTTGAATGTCAACTGTATCGTTGAATTGGTTAAATATATATCACAGGTGGTGACAGCGGAGGTGGCGCTGTAAGATCTGACTGTTCTTTGAATATTTTCAGTTCCAGATACTTTCACAGTATCGAGTGATTCCAGTGTACTTCTCTGTCACTGGGACCTCACACATTCTGGAGAGAATCCTTATTCTGTTCTATAACTATCATCAACATACTTTAAAAACCTTCCGCTACACTGCGGTGATGGGCTCTGTAGCAAATTTTTGTACATCAGGTTGCCAGCCCCATGCACAACTTTGCTTTAATCGTTTCTTGCGACATTCTGCAGAGGCCCCCGGGGACTGCACGAGATTTTAATCAGTGTAATGAATTTATAATCTTCTCACACCATCTTCTTCTCTTTCTTGGATCCTTAGCCCTTGACAGACAAAGCAGTCAGTGGCCATCACACCTAGTGGCGTCTTGTATGGCAGCAACGGACTGTCCCCATTTTGCTCTTTCGGTGGCCATCCTTCGTGCCGTACCCCAACTCTGGTTCATGCTTTGCATCTCAACCTCCACTGTTCCCCGCGAGGTTGTCTTTCGTCTGCCTCTATTTCACCGTCCTTCTGGGGTCCATAGCATAGCAGTTTTGGTGATGGTGTCAGGGTCACTTCTGTCACGGGTTGCCTCACCTTTGCTATGCAGTAGTGGTCCAACAGTGGCCAAAACCTAGAGTATCTAATGTGGGTCTTCAAAGGTGTCTACCTTCGCACAATATTACTCTTGGCAGAGTTGTAGATAGAAGGATAATGATGCTTCTACTTCGAGGGAGTGTTCACTAGATTTTGAGAAAGCAAGAACAATGCTGATTGGGTCCCAGCAATGTTAACTTAAGTATCTGCCGTCAACTTTTGTGAAGGTTTGTTTTATAATTAGCTCGTTCTGAGCTGATTTAATTCAGCGAAATCTTATTTTTTTTTTAATAGCTCTGTTTAAGTGTATTTACGAAATTGACTGAGATATACGGGTGCAGTACATTCAAAATGATTAAATCAACGTTAAATTTTTATATGTACAAATAACAAATTTAATAATCAATTATGGTTAACAGTTTAAAATTGAATAATTCATTTTAAAAAGTACTCATCACAGGGTGATGTTATGGTTTTCGAAAATGGACAGTTCACTTGGCAGCTTTTACGTTTTACTTAGCTGCCAATAGTTTGATGGTTTCTGCTCCTGCTGCTGTTTGGTTATTTGCAGATAGATGACTGGTTTAATCGTCACTGTTCAAGTCTGAAAGTTGTGACACGGTCCAAGAAGTTTCAAGAAGTAATCACAAAGCTGGTCCCGCGTCTCTAAGACCCGTCTGATGATGGTGTCTAGCGTCGACTTCAGGCCACATACTCTCACTTGTTCCAGAGATAGTACCCTCGATTGGTACCACCGACTAGTGTCACAAAAGAAGAGAACAAATCATGCGTGGTTTGATGGGTCTATTCAAAAACTGCCCTCATCGGAAAATTCTGCGTGCTATTTAAAAGGTCACTTTCCAAAGATGGTATTGTTATATCCGTCGATTCGCGGTAAGGATTGCACTACAACTCCCTACAATATCACAAATAATGTCTTTGTAACACTTTTATCCGGAAGCTATTACAACATTCCGTCTTCCAAATGCATATCTGTAATATGGCCGCAGACGGATAATTTATCTTCCCGTTCTTGTGCAAACGCCGACTCTCGTTTGACCATCTGAGCTGTGACTCTTCACGACAGTAATGAGGGAATCACAATAGCCATATCAGTACTAAATAAACTTGCTGGGCGTACGTCTTGTTAATCCGTTGCGCCCAAATGTTTGGTACACAAGAATGTCACCAACTGTCGGTCAATATTGCATCACCTGTCTACTCTCTCAGAAGGGATGGTCTGGTAAACAGACAATACGAATTATTACGGAGAAGAAGTGCAAACAATGGCTCTAAAATAACAATACTGCCGGAGAGGAAAAGAGAGCGGCCCAATTATGTAACACCTTCCGAGGACAATGGTCAACCCAGTTCCAGCGTCTGCCCGCGATGATGATGTGCATGCCTTTTTTATTGCATCGTGTAAGCAGTTGCTGGTTGGAGATGTAATTCGGCCCAAAAAATTCGAAGAATTTTCCTTATGCAGGTTGTGTGGAAAGAGGATAATTTGGACATTTCCTTGTTTGTTACTCTCCAGCACTCCGCGCAATACTAAAGTACAGAAAGTATGCAACTCTCGTATAATCTTAATTGGATGTTTGTTTCACACCATACTCAAGAGATATTAACTATTTTAATTTATATTATTATTGATAACCTCCACGAATTTCTCGGTCCACTCTATATTTTCTTTCCTTGTAGGTTCCAAATCCTGATTGGCTATATTTTTTCTGAGTCTTCTTTCGAGTAAGATGCACGCAATTCCACATACCTCCTGTTGTCAAATTATCTCTCTCACTTTCTTGCCGCCAGAGTATCTCTCACTCCCTTGTTGTAAAAGTATCTCACCCACTCTCATGTAGTCAAAGTATCTCTCTCGCTCTCTAGTTGTCAAAAGATCTCTCTCGCTCTCCTGTTGTCAAAGTATCTCTATCACTTTCTTGCTGTAAATCTCTCCTTTTTGTCAAAGTATTGTGAGCACTATCCGCGTGAAATAGTCTTCTTGTCAACTCAGTCAATATTTGTCGCTATATTTGTCACGTGTAGTTTCTTCATGACATTTTGTCGTAATAACTTCTTTCATTATCCTCATTACTGCCTGTCTTGTCTCACTGATCTCCCTTCGCAATGTCTTAACATTCTTATTTCCCCCTCTCTCCTCCAGCCAACTAAGCCGTATATGTATTACCTGCTTTTTGTTGTGACATATCGACTACTTACTTTTTCAGTTCCTTTCTCTCTCACTCCTCTCTCTTCTTATTTATATGTATGAAGAAGGTTTGTGTGTGGGGTAGGTAATCTTATGATGTAAAACAAATTTCTGCAGAAACGGCAGCTTCAACAGCACACGAATACTTTCATTCAGGCTTCTTGCGAAGGGGCACTATATATATATATATATATATATATATATATATATATATATATATATATATATATATATATATATATATATATATATATATATATATATATATATATATATATATATATATATATATATATATATATATATATATATATATATATATATATATATATATATATATACCCTTCAATACCCTTTAGCTCCCCACGGAGCATAGGCCTTCAACATATACATGTCAAGTACTCCTGTCACATGCCATCAGCTCAAGTTCTGTCCATGTTTTCCTCATCATTTTCACTTCTGTATCTAGTTCTCTTTGACAAGTGTTTTTTGGTTTACCTCTGTCTCTCTTTCCCTGAGGACTCCAGAACAAGAAGTGCCTTGTAATGTTATCAACAAGTTTCCTCAACGTGATTCAAGTGTATTCCTCTCATCTTCTGTTCCACTGGCATTTGTCTGGTTCTTGTCATCAGTTCCACGTTTGTGACTTTTTCATCCCATTTCAATTCTTCTGTTCTACGCAAGCACACATTTATGAAAGTCTGTAGCTTTTTGGTTGTTGTTTTTGTTGTTCTCCGTGTCTCAGAGCCATTACAATACGACCGACTTGACATTTGAGTTGAAGATTCTTATTTTCGTGTTGTACTTGATTTCTCTTGATCTCCATATGTTTCCCGAAGCAATGAAAGCTCCTCTTGCTTTTTGTATTCTTATTTTGATATCATTGTCAATTCAACTTTTTCTATGTTGCTGCCAAGATATATGTATGATTCTACATCTTGTAATGGTGCTTCTTCAAGTTCGACCTAATGATTATTATGTTATAGATAGATTAGATAGATAGATTAGATAGATTAGATAGATATCGGTCGGTCGGTCTTATTGATATATAGATGATATATAGATGGTAGATAGAAAGAAAGAATAACCTACAGGTGTATATCTCTCTTAGAGAAAGAACAGGATCTGCACCCTCAGGTATGTCGTACAAGGCAACTAATATGAGAATGTACATGACCTTATCATAATCAATATTGAACGAGGCAAAATAATCCTTAAAGCCTACACATGAAATTAATGATTTGGGAACATAACTAAATTAGGGTTACATATAATCTGCACTCATGATGTATTTGAAAAGTCTGTGATTGTATGAATATGGACTAAGCGTGCTTTTCAGGTCGTGTAGAAGATTGCTCCACAGATGAGTAGCAGAAAAAGCTAAACTTTTCTTAAATAACTCAAGTCTTGGCTTGGGCACGTGTAATTTGTTTAAGCGTTGGCTGCGTCTTACGTTGTATTTGAAAATTGACCACAGATACGTTGGAGCAACTAGGCGCACTGTACGTTTTTGTAATGAATAGATTCTCTTTGTGTTTGACATGAAGCAGTCACCCCAGATTGTGGAGCAATAGTCTAGATGTGTTTGTATTTCTGATATATAGAAAATTTTCCTTGCCTCCTCATCTAGGAAATGTTTGATCTTACCTAACTGGTAAACTGTATGTGCCGTTTGTTTGGTCAGCGCTTGTACATGCGAATTCCAACTTAAATGTTAGTCAACTCTGAGTCCGAGTGTTTTGTGTTCATTTACATTTTCAATTAGTGAGGTACCAATGTAGAGCTGAAGTGTTGTTTTCTGTGAGTTTTGTCATTTGTTTCTAGTTGATATTATTTGTATGCAATTTTCGTTGCTTCACTTAATAAGATTGTCTGTATCACTTTGTAATGATATTTCTAGTGTGTTGTAACTTTTATCCCTTGTGTTAAGTGATACAGTCATGGGTGAACAGGTCACAGGATTAGTGCTTCATGTGTAGTGGAAGATCATTTATGTATACGGCAAAATGTAGAGCATTAAGAATAGAACCGATAATGGTTGGGTTTGACAAGGAATTATTCTAACACACTACTTGCTGTCTGTCGGACAGGAATGATTTAATTAATGTCACTAGTTTAAAGTTAACTTTCATTGTTTCTAATTTTCTTATTAAAACCAACATGATCTATCATATCGAATGCTTTTTTTAAGTCTACGGTGATTGCTCCACATATGTTATCGTTATTGATGTTTAGGTGCCAATTGTCTATCATCTTAGTTCTGTGTGGCATGAACGCTTTTGTCTAAACTCTGACTGTCAGCAAGTCGTTGCTAATTAGGTACTGTAATATTGTTTTTTGTAAGTGTTTTTCCAGTGGTTTATATAGCAATGACGCTAACCACATCACCCCTAGTGTGCCGATGGTCAAGAAAATATGGGCTTAACACCATATTTCCAAAATGTCTCAATGGGCGTGTAACGGGATCCCCTCCTTTAGATGTCGATGATGTAAAAGAAATGGGTCTATAGTTACCAAGGTTACTATTATCTGATGAACCAGGTTTGAGGAGGAAATATATTTTGGAGATCTTAGATAGATATTTAGATAGACAGACAGATAGAGAGACAGATAGCCAGACAGAGACACAGACAGACAGAACGAAAGAACTTTATTTTCTAGTTAGATAGATAGATAAACAGACAGACAGACAGATGTGTATAAACAGTATCAAGATCGAGCAATGTTTTTCTCTGGAACACCCGAATTTAACCAGAACACGCTGTACCACCCACCGCTTCCAGAAAGAAGACTGAGAACTTTATCCTATTAACATGAAAGTCATTTATGCTTGACTCTCTTGGACCTGTTATCTCTTGTATAACGCCTAATATTTATTTAAGAATTACGCTCATCGTAGTTGTAAATGTTAAATCGATGAGATGTGGCGACAAACGTTTATGAGTATAACAAAAAAAATAGCGACATCGGTCAGAGCAAGGTTATAAAACATTACTGAAATTATAGCACTTAGAAAATGTGGTATAGATCTTTGTCGTTCTAAAATGGCGCATAACAAACAATAAATTATCTTTCTGCACCATCACGTCACAATAGGTCTACAACACTCGTCTACAGCACTCAGAAGAAATTTTTCTACCATGGCATCTGTATAAATGGCAACATTTCATGTGACAAAGAATATAGTTTTCTGAAAATTGTGACATTAAAATGTGCGAATTGGAAAAGTACTATGACGTTACTTGCAACTGTGAATCAAAACGTGCGATATATTTTTTTACTTTCTTTCCTGAATGACTCTACATTGACGTTGTGAATTCTCGAATCTCATAACTTCGAGCATCGTGGGCGATTCTATGGAAGCCTTTTCTACTATGAATCAAACTCTGCGTTGTATTCAGTTCAGTTTGTCATTTAAAATCCAGTTCATCCTTTAAAATATTACTCTAAATTCGTCGCGTTCTAGTACCGGAAACAGTTTTTGAAACGGCAGATTATAAGGATTTCAGCAGAAAAAGTGCTCATCCATTAGAGCACTTTGGTAATCGATGAGTCACTGTGGATTCGCCCTGAAGATCACTAACTTAATAAAGAAAACGCATGAAGATATGAGATGCAGAGTTCTTCATTTAGGATAACCTACAGAACCGTTTGGGATAAGAACTGGCGTGCGACAGTGATGCGTGTTTCTATTTCTTTCCTTACAAGCTGGTTCCCTCGCTGGAAGCGTGCAACAGGCATCCACATGCTCTTGTAATGGTGGTTTATGTGGCAATTTTGTGACGTGATGAGGCTGCCAGCCCCATACACAACCTCATGCACAACCTCATATTAGTCGCCTTGTACGACATGCCTGATGTTGCAGAAGTGCTGTTCTTTCTCTAAGAGAGATATATATCTATAGGTTATTCTATCTAAGCCGCGGTAGCACAGTGGTTAGTGCACTGGCTTCCTAGATTGGTGGTCCCATGGTTCAATCCCCAATTGAGGTGGGATTTTTTAGACCGCAAACGGCTCCGGGGTCGACCCAGCCTCACGAATTGAGTACCAGAGCAACTCTGGGAAGGTTAAGGCGGCCGGCGTGATGCTGACCACATCATCCCTAGTGTGTCGATGGTCAAGAAAATATGGGCCTAACACCATATTACCAATATGCCTCAATGGGCGTGTAACGTGATCCTTTACCTTTTTATTCTATATATATATATATATATCTATCTATCTATCTATCTATCTATCTATCTATCTATCTATCTATCTATCTATCTATCTATCTATCTATCTATCTATCTATCTATCTATCTATCTATCTATATCTGTCTATCTACCCACCTATCTACCTACCTACCTACCTACCAACCTACCTACCTATATATCTATCTACTTATCTATCCATCTATCTATCTACTTATCTATCTATCAAGCTAGCTAGCTAGCTGTTGTCTGTCTGTCTGTCTATCTGTCTACCTGTCTATCTATCTGTCTATCTGTTAGTCAGTTGTCTGATTGTTTGTCCATCTGTACCGATGTCTATCTATCTATCTATCTATCTATCTATCTATCTATCTATCTATCTATCTATCTATCTATCTATCTATCTATTCATCCATCTATAATCAAATTTACCTATCCGCCATCCCACTCAGTCACTTTTTTCGCCTGTATCACGTTAATCTCCATGGTTGTAACCATTAATTACATCTTCCACATTTTCATTACCATCTTTTGATTTGAAAGGTCCAAGTACTATGTATGTCCCATGGCATTTGTACTATAACATAGCCATGTCAGGTGCATTGTAAAATATAACAAGTGTTGCGAGAGGGTAGCTGTTTATAGAAATTATAAGATATCCTGGACACAAAGTTGTATCAGGTGATACCAGGATAGTGCCAGATAAGAGTCTGGTCTTATAAGCAATACCCCTTTCTCTGAAAAGAGTAAGGGTGTATGGACATCAAAGGTAGGATCCAGCTGTATTAGTTCCTAGGGAAGATGGTAACATATTACCCTAAGTTACTACTTGCTCCTCTCCAGATCCTCCTCTGTGTATATATTAAGCTCTGCTAGGGGTATTAACTAAACTATCTACCAATAATAACTGTAACTTAACTTACATAATTCAAGTAAGTCTGTTGGTAAATATTTACAATTTATTTTATACAAGTTTTCTTTTCTCTGTGAAAATTTCTCACTGAACTCAAAATCTGATTACAACATTAAATAAATAAAATCACTTGTAAAATGTTCAACAATTTCTAAAGTCTGTAATTGGTAGAAAGTTCTTCTCTCTTGGTTGAACTCACTATGGTTGTTGACTGTTTATATTTTAAGCACAATATTAGTTCACTTCATAATTATTGAATTTTAGTCAATCACTATGCCCATCGAGATGTCATCATTAGAAATATCTGTCATTTAATAGTGGTGTTATACTGGGATAGATCTATGAAACAAAGCAATAAAACAACACAAATATATTTGAACACATACATTTTTAATTAGCATAGTAATTATCAACTCCGCCTATGCCGGTCCCAAGCCCGGATGAAAAAGGAGGAGGGCGGCCTGCATGGAGGCCGTAAGGAGGCAGCCCCTCCACCATGCAAAGGCACAACAGGCCAATCACCTGTTTGTCTTAAACTATGATTACGAGCAATACAAGAGAGAAAACCGGACTGATTCTAAAGGCGACGAACTGGAACGGACTACGGACTACGACTTATGGAACCTGGAACACAAGAAGTATAAATGGGAAGGAAGAGGAGCTGGTGGAAGAGACGAGGAAAGCAAAACTAGAAATCCTGGCTTTAACGGAAACGAAGAAAAAAGGACAAGGAGTCATGGATCTCGATGGCAACACGTTGCTCTACAGTGGTGTACCCATATCTGAAAGAGCTAAAGGGGGCGTGGGTTGCATTGTGGCCCAAAATCAAAAGATAGTATCAAGGGATGGAACTTTGTCTCGGAGCGCATTATGGTTGTAAAACTAAAAGAAGGAGAAACCATAGTCAATCTGGTCATAGTGTATGGGCCAAATGAGGATGAGAGAGCAGAGGTCAAGGAGGAATTCTTCGAGCTGCTTCAAAGGACAGTGGATGACTGCCTAGATGAAGTTATCATGCTCGGAGATTTTAATGCCAGAGTTGGAAATGACCATGCTAGATGGGGTGGAGGTATCGGAAGATATGGAGAAGATACTCTCAATGACAATGGAAAGCGACTCCTTAGATTCTGCAGTGAGCAGAATCTGATCATTACAAACACAAAGTTCCCCCATAAGCGCATACATGCATACACTAGATGTGAACCAACCAAGAATGAGAAGTCAGTGATCGACTATGCCATTGTTCGGAGAAGCTCATTCAGATATGTCCGAGATGCAAGAGTCTGGAGGGGGCCAGAGATTGGAAGTGATCACTACCTGCTAAGAATCAAACGAACAACTGAAAGAGTTGCTCAGCCTAGGAACTGCCCAACATCACGCAAGAAACCAAGTAAACGAGCAGGAGAAATGAGCATTAGGACCTACAAGCTGAGAGAGCCAGAAATTAAGACCAGATATCAGGGGCTTATTGCTACAGCAGTGAGCAACACAGAAGAACGACCTGATGACTTGGAAACCCTCTGGAATAAATTCAAGGATATCATAAAGACAGCTGCTGCAGAAGCATGCGGTGAAGTCCGACTTGGGAACCAGAGAAAGAGGACACCTTGGTGGACAGAGGAAGTCAAAGAGAAAATAAGAGAGAAGAAAATGGCATGGAAACAATACTTAGGAGCTAAAAACACAACAGGACAAATGGAAAAATATATAGAATATGTGACACTCAGAACAGAAGCAAAGAACAAAGTGCTAGCAGCAAAACAGAAGTCCTGGGAAGAATTTGGAGAAAAGCTAGAAAAAGATGCACAAGAAAACCAGAAATTGTTCTATAAGACCCTAAAGAACACGAGGAAGGAAAAACAATGCCCTCTCAAATTTATAAAGGACAAGCAAGGCAAATTGCTTACTGCCCCGAAGGAAGTAATGGAAAGATGGAAAGAATATTTCTGAGAACTCCTGGATGGTGAGCATGGTGAAGCATCAGAAATGATAACCACTAGCACAGAAGAGAAAACCAATGATGGTGAAGATGACATAAAGATGGAAGAACTGAGGGCAGCACTAGAGAAAATCAAGATGGGCAAAGCAGCAGGGCATGATGGTATAACACCAGAAATGGTTAAGTACATGGGAGCATCAGGCGACCTATTACTCTTAAAGGTCCTACAGGCAGCATGGTGCAACAAGACCATACCAAAGGATTGGGAGATTGCGATCATAACACCAATTTTCAAAAAGGGTGACAATCGACAATTTGGAAACCATAGAGGCATATCCCTTCTCAGTGTCCCTGGTAAAATCTACTCTAGAATCCTAGAGCAGAGACTCCGATGCCTAGCTGAGCCACAATTGGATGAGGTCCAGTGCGGATTCCGAGCAAACCGAAGTACTCAAGACCTAATCTTCACACTCAGACAGATGAGTGAAAAGGCCCTTGAGTATAAGAGTGAGATCCATCTTTGTTTCATAGATCTGGAAAAGGCGTTTGACAGGGTCCCCTGGAGCAAACTTTGGGACTGTTTGGCAAGGAAGAATATTCCAGCACCTCTGATTCATGCTATACAGCGCTTCTACAAGTCTTGCAGAAATTATGTGAGGACAGCAAACCATAAGTCAGAAGAGTTCAGGACCCCCACTGGTGCAAGCCCACGTGCTATCCTACCAACTTACCTCCTAATCCTCCTTCTGGGCGATGTCATCAAGGCATGTAAGGAGAGAACAAGAAAGTATTCAGTGGGGTACTGGAAGATGAGACAGGTCTATATATTTCGGAGCTGGCATTTGCTGATGATGTTGCCCTGATTGCTAAATCAGAGGCACATCTCCAATCCAACCTGCAAGTCTGGAAGGAAGAGCTGGAGAAGAGAGGGATGGTCATAAGCAGCTCTAAAACAAAATCCATGGTGATATCACGAGAAGAAAGAAAACATCAGATTAAGTTGGGAGAACAGGTCCTGGAGCAGGTCGACCACTTTAAATATCTCGGAGCTATTATAGACCGAAAGGGAGGCATCAAAGAAGAGTAGGCCACTCGAAAAGCAGCGGCTGGGAAACTTTTTCAGGCCATAAATCGTGGATTCCTCAGCAAGAAAGAGGTTGGTAAGAAAACGAAGATGGCTGTATACCGCTCCACCTATGTCCCAGTCTTGACATATGGATGCGAGTCGTGGGCAATGACTACAACCCACAAAAGCCAGATCCAAACCTCAGAAATGAGGTATCTGAGGAAAGTGGTTGAAGTAACAAGAAGAGACATGGTCCGCAACCAGACGATCCGTCAAGGCCTAAAATCCCATCCGCTGCAGACCCAAATAGAACAGTCCCAACTAAGATGGTTTGGCCATGTCTGCAGAATGGGAGAGGATCGGCTACCACGACAAGCATGGGAAACAAAGAGCCAGGGATCCAGACCTCCAGGACGACCCAGAGTCTGCTGGGAGGACAACATTAGACAATCTTTGAAGGACCGAGGACTAGAATGGAACCAGGCCAGGAAGAAGACAGCTGATAGAATGGTCTGGCGCTCTCTCTTCCAAACCTCTACACCTCACGGTAGAAGGGGAACGACTAAGTAAGTAAGTAAGTTATACTGGGATACGCTGGACAGTAGCCTTGTTTGGCCACTTATCTGGTATATTGAATCCGGTCACTCTTCTGACATGGAAGGAAAAGTCAAATGAAATTCCTCCAGGCAGTGGATACTGGGTGGCTGTCCCTATGAACAACAAGGGCGCTCGCACCACTAGTTCCTTTCAGTAGTGGCTGACTCTTTATGGTGTACTTGGATGACAGGATATAACCTGAAACATATTGGATTAACCACTATATTGTCTATCACTATCCCACTATTACAGATGGAGGGGATGAGAGACAGTTTCAGACAGTGTGCTAGCAGACGCACAGGACATAATATATCAGTAATAACACGATCCAGTTTACTGTGAATATAATTTTTCTCCAAATCCTTAGTTAGAGCCATTTGTCCATGACTCGGCTCCATACATTTATTAGATCTTGTGTAAAAATACTAAGTAATATATCAATCAATACAGTAAAGTAATTCCTTTCATCCTTTCCTATGTTCCTGGTGTGTGGTCGATTCCTTCAAGAAATAATTCTTAAATGCTTTTCTAAACTATAGACACACTTTCGCTACATTCTCAAATTATTTGAATATATAGTGGCTTGGGTTATGCCTCCAGAATTACACAGTAGTTTCATAACACATCTACACACTGCCTAACGCACAATCTAATTAATTAATTAATATATATATACATATATATATATATATATATATATATATATATATATATATATATATATATATATATATATATATATATTCTTTCTTACCCTCAAGTACATACAGTCGAGCTGTTAATGGGTATCTATTAATCTGCTCTCAGATACAACAGGCAAAGGCAATCTGCATTAACACGCTGACGCTCACTGTATTTGAAATTTGTATGGCCCTCTTTTCTATTTAGGGCACGTCCTATATATAGGCCAAGGCCGAACGACAGATGGAGCTTACTGCAAAAGTGTGTTTGCTTTCCGAAAATGTATGTTTATCTGTCTATGTGTGCAAATCTGGAAAACTAAGATTTCCATTATCTTCGTTATCCCTGAAGCGATTTCCTCCATCTTAGGCTTAAAATACGCCCTGGTTTATTCTTTTCCTTTCTAACTAATTGTCTTTTACTTTCCTAAGTCCATTTTATTCTATGCGTAACCTAAACAGCAAAAATATGGACCAAACCGATGTCTCGATGCATTCCACTCGAGATTTCTCCATTCATATAATACTTTTCGTGGAAATCTTTGTACAGACTTGTAGAGCAATATTCCTAGTATTGCCTTTGTAACCTCTTCCAGGCGGTACTTCGCTCATAATGCTGTATTTAAATTCCATATCCAACTGGTTTGCACAGATTTGAGATCGCCATATTAGGCTAGTACATATTTGTAAACACTGTATGAAGGTGCAATCCGATTGGTCCGTCTATCATACCGTTTTCACAAAGTATGGCGCGCTGTTTGGTCGGAGTTGGTCAAAATGACGTGTTGTGAATCCGACTTCACGACAACAAGTGCTTCTTCTGCATGTACTATACGTCTTTTTGCGTATATTTGTTTAACATTAATAACTAGTTTTCTGTCAAGCAGTTTAACTAACACGTCTTAATCTGACATTGCACAAAATAGCCTACTGTTCTTCTTGTTTCTGCATCTAAAAGGTATGCTTATTTCTTTTTCATACCTTTTTTCCCTGCAATACATTACTTTGTAATATCTATAATGCACTTTATCTGCTCCGATATTTTGCATTTCACTTGATCATAATAAATCTACTTACATGCTAACCATTTCCGTCATCATCTTCATCATCATAATCATCATTCCCCTCTTCGCTCCTTATGAAGCATAGAACCGCCACATTACCTGGTTCCCACACAGGAAGTCTGCACCGAAGTACTTAAATGCTCTTACAGTGGAAGTATATGCTTTCTTTTTGATGCTACATAAATTTCCATCCTGCATACGTGTCCTGACATTCCGTGTTTTCATGATCAAGGTATCTACAACTTTAAATGTTGATAACAGTACATTGATGACGGTCAGGTATTACCTGTAGCGCTTATAGTGCCGACCGGTCAAGGTGTTCCTCTGAAACCCATATTACCATCGTTTTTGTCAAGGAGTTTTCGTTGATTCATAACTACTCTTCAACAAACATTCTTCATGGTTTCCCATTGCCTTCCATTGGTTTGTATACGGGAATCCCCACTAGTCTTGACTAAAAAGTCTAACCAACAAGGCAGCGGAGAGAGGAGACGTTAAAGCACTTCAGCCTTGCCTGCTGTCACGTTATAAAGCTTCAGAGGTGTTTTATACAGAAAGCTGCCCTCAACAGTCAAGTCACCCACATCGTTGAACAACAAAAATTGCTTAACCCTGCGTTCTAAACAACAACAACAACATTGTACAAAAGATAACGAGAACACAACTAGCGAAAGAAGTATTTGAAACTATCAACAAATCCTTTAGGCGTGGGTGGTACCACTGAGTAATCAGATTTAAAAGAGGATCCATTACTATGATGGTTAGTAAGGCTTCAAGATGTTTGTTATATAAATCAATGATGTTTAAAACCCTGACACATTCCAGTAACATTAAGAAAACATCTTTGTTCTCTTCTTTCTTTTTTAAAAGTAAATAATGTAAGAAACCTGAGTCATGTGAGTAGTAAATAAATAAATAAATATAAGTAATTAACAGGCACTCGTTTATCAGAAAGGAGGACACCCCCTAATGCTAAATTGGCTGTACGTCTGTGACGTGTAATGCACAAAGAGTCTACAGTAATCCGACAGCCTATTGCAACTTTATAGCTGCCCTCTGATTTGCTAGCTAAATCATGTATCAATACCCACTGTCTATTTCTGCAGCTTAATCTCTTGGCCCGCCTCTTTGGTTTAACACGAGCTTACGCAATGTTTACAAACTGAGTGACCTGTCAGTCATAACAGGGAAGCAAATCAGGCTGTGTTTACCTCGTCCACTCACGCGAAGCTCATCTGTCAATCCCAATACTTCTCAGACAGGCAAGCAGCTTGAGAGAGACAAAAACACAGACCCTTTGAAGTTTTGTACTCAGGGGAAGTTGGAAACTCCTGGGATCTTTGATCTTCAGAAGCGGACATTCTTACAGAGAAACCCGTTAGGGAACAGTAAGTCTTTTGATGACGGTCAAACACCTCGACGAAGACCGACCGTAAAGCCTTTTATCTTGATACGCTTAGCTTCTGAATTCTGGGAAACACCAGAACGCTAAATTAACGCATTCAGAGATCAGAGAATCCTAATGATATATATATACTGTTGTTTTCTTAACCCCATTGTCAGTGTCAGCCAGAATTCGGAAGTATCTAGCACGCAGCCTTAAACTATTTTCTTGTGCGGATTTGTTACTAGTTAGTTCTCGTGGAGATTTTATTTCTGAATTTTCTGGTAAAGTATAATAGTGCTTTTTAAGAAGTGATAGCTTTTAAGATTTAATCTTCACTTAGATTTTCTCGCTAGTAAAACGAGTGAATTAAAGTAACGCGTAGCGATTTCCTACCAGATATTCTATTAAAATGTTAAATCACGCCACCCGTATAGACAGTAAACTGATAGTGTAGGATAGAATACAACGTTATATTTCATTTGTGCATATTCGTTATAGTGTCTATTATTTTAATCATATACGGCAAAGCCAACAGATCTCGACAATTAATAACTATTTAATGACAGGCGATCATTGTTTAGGTAGCGCGTATGGAGAGATTAAATAATAATTGTCATTGTACGCTTACGCCGGCGAGCAGGTTCGGGCGAGCTAACATAACTCAGACCCGTCTGAACTCAGCCGCCAGCGGAATTTGCTAACTGATAGCAGTAAGAAAACAGCGTGTGTCTTTTAAATTTAATCAGGACTGACGGAGTGGAGAAGAAATCGTCTTGTCCCCGTCTGTGTGTGTAGATATAGGATTAGCACATTTTTATATAAATATTTCTTGTATTCTTCGCAGACCTGATCACAAGCGCAGCCAGCGGTCTTTTTGTTTCTTGTTCCTTTTTTTGGATTTGTTATTTTCTCCTTTTCTTGGCTGTGCGTCACAATTTTCAACGAACCAACATCATCATATGAACATTAATTTTTAGCAACCAGATGTTTCCCAATATTGGAAGTGTTTTCCGTTAAAGAGTGAACCTCAAGAACTCTCACAGTTTTAACTGTTGGTAATAACACTTCTAGGAGAAGCACCATATTAGGCGTTCACCTCATTTAACTAATTTCTGGGGATGGACTGGGGCCAACTTGGATCTGCGACAGCTGGAGTGACAGAATATTAAATGAAAATAGAAAATATATTCAAGGAGTAATTCTATTACCAAGGGATATTACAGACCTATCAGACCAGGCAATTAGGTAAGAGTGTGAGAGTGGCCACTGTTTGCAAGAGTGTGCAAGTATTTTCTTGTTTGGGGGAAAACTATCCATATATCTGATTTGTCTAAAAGTTTGTTTATTTTACTGGGTCTCATTGGGTACAATTACTGTTCATTAATGTAACAGAGTGCTAACCTTCAACCTTTGGGTTAATAATTTTAGGGTTCTTTTCTCCATTTAGGGAGGGTGCACGTTTTTTTTACTTTATTTCATATGCATGTAAATGACTCTTCGATCTTTTCATTTAGATATTTTGATGTTGTCGAGTTTTAATGATAATAAACTACAAAGAAACTTACCTTTGTGTGTTGGTCAGACTCATACCCATTTATCCGTAGGTTTTTTTTTCACGTTTGTGTGTCTTGTTGCCGCATAGCTGTGTGTGTGTGTAGAGAAACTTATATATTCTTGATAGGGAGATAAAAACTGTCTTGCAATAAAGTATAGTCGTACGGATAAGCTGGAAGAGATTACCTAATCACTCCAGAGACAGATTTTTTTCCTCAATTCTACAACCTGTGAAAAATCTATTTCTATACCTTCTTGCGTATCTGTCGACATCCACTCTATATACTCAGACGGGCCAAATAAAACAATTAACCTTCCATACGACAACGTCCTTTCACTATTTACTTTCACAGCAAGGCTGTGATACCATGCCTCTCATATTCCTGTCGACCTGCCTCTCTAAAGGCGCTTTTCCTACCTCTCATTTTTGTCCAAGCCCTCGTCTACTTTTCTTATCATTTTAACGTATATTAGCACCTTAATGCGTGTCCGTTCCCATTTATACAGCCGATTCTTTGTAGCCACCAGCACGCAGAATGACAGAGATCAGAGGCTGTTTGTGGGGCAATTTTTCCTGCATAAGAGAACCCTAGAAACCTTCCTATTTACTAGCAGCACCAAACAGGATTTATTATGTATAGTGAATACTCGAAGTCATCGTAATTCAGTCATGAAAAATCAACGAATGTTTCTTTTTGTGTCAGAAATACAATGGATACTTTTTCTGTTTTGGGTAAGCGATACTTGGTTGATTAGTGTCTATAATTAGGTTATCATGGAAACAGACGCTAACTAACTATGTGAAATAGATCTAGGGTAATTATCTTCATAATTTTAAAAAAGTGAAGTTTGTTTGCTAAGCAACGTAATGTTAAGATGTGGATAATCTCTAGAAAGGGAAAACAAACACAAAGTTTTACTTGAGATAAATTCATTTATAAATTAAGGCTTTCGGCCTCGCAGATCGTTTATGTAAATTGGTGGAAGTTTTTGTGTGGCGGGCCTCCAGAAAAAGCGGAAAGGCCCAAGAGCATGTGTAAATTTTACCTTTTCATTTATCATATATAATTCAAAATATCCAAATGATAACCATAAAAATGATAAATGAAAAGGTAAAATTTACACACATATATATATATATATATATTACAATTTTTGAGAGCTCCTCGTTACAAATAAAGGTCCGGGAGTGTTGTTTAACAAAAATGCCCGCAGCCTACAGCGAGAACCTGTTTATTTACTTTTCTTCGGGCGAAGAGAGCCTAACTTTGAAGGGCAATTTGTGCCGGTCCGACACTCAAGGTATAATCGCTTTGTAGCGAGCGAGAACGTTGTGTCATCAAAGTTTACTGTACCGCCAGCAAAAGAGATAGGTGGGGGACGGGGTATGTGAGCTGTAATTTGTAAAGGGGAGGAACGGGGTATTTGTAATTTATGAAGGGAAGCGGGAAGGAGTTAACTTGCTTATCTGTCATAAGTTTATCCTCTTTGTCAATTATTTTATTTTCTCTTTTATAAAACCAATTGTTGTTTTTATAAATGTTGCCATTAGGCTTAGTTGTTTTTCAGCCATTTTTTACTAAATTTATAGATAACGTGATAGATGTTTAACTCTTTTATCTTTTGATTTGAACGGTTTGATCTTTAATAAAAGAAGGCACTCATATTCCTTTCAATTTCCGGTATCCGCCATAACTTCAAGGATCAATGAAAAGAAAGAATTAGACCGTCTGAATCACTAACGAAAACAAGCGATAAATTCAACTAATTGAAAGTGCTTTGGATTCTTTGCTCACTGCAAGATGTATGGAAATGAGAAGGCAGATAGACTTGTCGAAGAAGAAAGAAGCAAAACTCAAATTAAAGACAGGACTACATATAAACAGGTAAAATCAATAATCAAAGACAGCGTCAAACAAAAATGGTATGTAAATAACCCACAGTCTGACGTAACAGTAGCACGTTACTCCTTGTCAAGATTAGATGAAACTCCAACTTAAATGTTGGTCAACTATGCGACCTAGTGTTTTGCTTTCATTTACTTTTTCAATTAGTGAGGTACCAATGTTCTAGCTCTCTCTCTCTCATCTCATTGCATTCTTAAGTTTGCCTATATTTTTCTTGCCCAGGGGACTCCAGATCGAGAACTGCATGGTAATGCTATCAACAGGTTTCCTTAATGTGTGGCCACGCCATCGCCGGCGTTATCTTCGTATGTACTGTTCTGCTGATACTTGTTTCCTTCTTGTCATCAGTTCCATATATGATGACCTTGTCGTACCATTTCAGTCCTTCTATTCTACGCAAGCACCCATTTATGAAAGTCTGTAACGTCTTGGTTGATGTCTTTTGTTGTCATCAAAATTATCAATTTTTAACAATAGGATGCCCACATGTTAGTTGAAGATTCTTATTTCTTTTGATTTCCGTATATTTCCAACTGTGATGAAAGCTGCATCTGTCTTTTGTATTCCTTCTATATTTTGCTATCCTCAGTTTTGACTTTACCCCCATATATTTTCATAATAAACCTCCTAAAAGTGAAGTACCTGTTTTGACGTATGTAATAAGCTTTCCTTCACATTTTCATCTGTTAGGTCTTTATTGTTAGTTAGTTTTTTTTTAAAATAGTTTTTTTTAAGCTCTTGTGATTCTTAACCTTTCTCTGTAAAAGCATATATATATATATATATATATATATATATATATATATATATATATATATATATATATATATATATATATATATATATATATATATATATATATATATATATAGCTCCAATTGATACATTAGCCTTTTTTTAAATACACTGTTTGCTTTGTTATGACATGAAAGGCTCTATTTAACACAAATATTAAACGCCTTTCCTTTCTTTTACAAAGATCTGTAATATTAAATGCCTGTTTGAATAATTTTATGTGTGTGAGCAGTCTAGTTTTATTCTCCGCTGTATCTTCCATCAAATATTTACTAGAGCTCCAGAGTAATACACTCTAAGAATGTGCTTCTGTCTCGCTTAAGATCATGAATGACAAGAACGAGACAAGTGCTAATGGAGCAAGAGATGTGAAGAAGATTGTAACAAAATAACCTCGATCGTCGCATTTTACTGTGCCATCCTGTAATTCATTCTGTGCTCTTCACTTCCTTTTTTCCCACGTCTGACAGTATTTGGTATTTTCGGTTCATTGTTTACACTTGCTTCCTTCAATTCTTGTCATGTCGGGACTTCATCGACCATCTTTGCTGATTATTGCAATCATTCATTTTCGTTTGAACCCATACTGACACCTGAATCTGTTGAGTGACATGTTCTTTACAAATCCGTAACACACTTCCAACCAGACAGGAATGGGAGAGCTCGGATTAGTCCGTAAACAAACCTGAGATGGCCACCGTCCGTTGTCTTCTCACTAATAATATTTTCTGTCTGACCGGGTTGTTTGCTTGCACGGGAAATATCAACCTGATGATAGATTATATTTACGCACTTACGAAAACTCATGGGATTTGTAGCAGGTAAATGATGTAATCATTTACGGGCAGACTTGTTTTAGGCTATAGTTACAATAAGTTATTCATCTTGACGGATATTATCTGTGATAGATCTATGAAGTCGTGAGTCTAAACATGACGAAAGATAAAACACCTTATATGGGAAGGGACTTGTAAACATCACATTTTGTGTGCCACGCAGGAATTTATCATGAGAGGGTAGTTGGGATATACCTCTACCAAAATACTTAAATGCAAATTGCATGTTATTGGTTTGGCGTTTGAGATGTTACAATACAACATTTCTGATTGAAGTCTTGTTAAATAGTAGCAATGTGGATGCGTGGGCCGAAAGTTGCCTTTAAATCTAACGCCTTTTGAGTTTAAGTCACTGAAATTTCAACTCGTCAAGAAGACAGTCAGACAAGCCAGAATAAGGGATAGGATCAGGATTCCACTTTAAAGGACCGGACAACGTTTTTGAAGATCTTGTGAACTTACATTTTAAAAAATCTATTTTTATTAATTCAGAAAGCCCGGAATCGTAGGATCCTGAAAACTAAGTCATAGTGGGATTTTATTTGCAAAGTAATACCCCAAACCACTTGTAAGAAGCATCTTAACCAAGTTGCCGAAACTATTTCTCTGAGCCAGAAGTCAGTATGCCTAAAAAGATATTTGGGGTAACTTGTTCATTTTATCATTCTGTGTTTTGCATTATTAACATGTGTAAATTGCTAGTCGATGCCCAAGTCTTACGAGGCTGGCAACCTCAGCATATAGAACGATGGTTTCACGAACTGCCACTGCAAGAGCTGGTGACTTCTTCTTGCGGCTTTCTCAGAGAACGAAAAGCAGAGGTAGTCCCAAGTTCTATATAGAGCAGGGAGTGGATAATGACAGAAATAATGTACATAATTATTATAATAACCTTTTCAACCAGTGCAAATGTAAACATGTTTTACATAAATGCAATGGGTGTTTTCCGCTCACTGGGATTAACATTAATGCTCAGAGAGGGTAAAGTTCTGAGACAGATGTGAAGGTGGAATTAAAAGGAAAGGGGGGCGCGGGGGTAGACACCTTATTTTGAGTACGGAAACCCAATACTCAGGAGGGTATGTGTTTCTCTCTTATTTCATTATACTAGTCGGTGGTACCAATCGGTGGTACTAGTCTGTGGAACACGTGTGTGGTATATCTGGCATAACAAAGCAGTTTTTGTTCTGAAATCCCCGTGGTAAGAGAGGTAGAGGGACACTGAAAAGCACATGGAAACGAGACCAGGAGATAGACGTGACACGGACGATGAAGACAGGGAAAGATCTTGAGCTGATGGCACAGGAAATGAAGACTTTGTATAAGTTTGTTGAAGCCCTATGCTCCTTGGGGAGCTGAAGGGTTATGATGATGAGCCCCGGTTGGGATTATACTGATGTTGTCATTATATACATATATAAATATATACTGGCCTTTTATTCTGCATTAAATGCTATTTCATGTACATGCTACACTTTGTTCGTTATTTTCATCAGTGATAGAAGTCAACTTAAAAGTACTCCGAAATTCTATAAAAAGAGAAGCTGATAGAAAAAAAAAAACGAAATAAAAACGAGTGATAATTATTCACCCAGTTATATATTCACCGGTAAAATGGAACTAGACAGTTAAATGGAACGTCTGGCCAAATTACTGTGTCACCATCTCAATCACTCGCTCGCTATAACTTATCCTTCTCCAGACCACACGTGCATGGCGTACCTTTCACCATTCAGCTCACATCTAGGGAAACGTGACTGCGAAAACATTAGTGAGCTTGGTCCACACGTCAGGAAGAAAAGTCAACAGAGTTGTATGCATTTCCCTTCTAATCAACGACATCCAGAAAAACCTGTAATAAAAGCAAAGTCTAGTTTGATGACATTCAAACTTGAAACAATCCCGACAACGCAAATGGCGTGACATTAAAACCGCCATTTTCTTAATTGGGAGACGGGTTTTAAATTCTAGGGTATCATAAAATCGAAATGGTGAATCGATGTTGTTTATTTTATTGATAGATACAATGCGGGTTGGAATTTTATTGGATAATTTTGGGAAGGATGGAAATGTGCACGCAATTTTAGCATTTACCTATACCATTGTAAATTTTTAAAAATTAAAAAGTTAAACACAGTTACGCAATTTTTGTTGTATTAAAAATATTATCTCTTAATCAGTTTTTTTTTTAAATTGACTGAGGGAATAGTGTGTGTGTGTGTGCGCGCGCGTGTGTGCGTGCGCGTGTGTGTGTGTGTGTGTGCGCGCGCGCACATGTGTTTAGCAAAAGGATTTTAAAAAAAAAGAAGAGAGCGTAGAACGAAAATAGAGAGGAAAAAAAACAGCATCTCACATGCAGTAATAAATCAGTTTCTAGAATAGATCATGATGGTCTTCACGTGTCGACTAAAAACAATTGGTATCGAAATTCCATAGGCCTTCGGGAGTCCAAAAGCCAAGATGCAGTACGCGTAGAAAAGCATGGTTATCTTCATGTACTCACTCTAATATTTAATAAAGAGCTCCCTCATTAATACAGGGCTATTCGATCAAACCACCAGTTCAGTCAAATAATGACTGGTCTGTCCGCGTGCCTTAATGCAGCTTTTAAACCCCGGATGTTAAGTGTCACTCTGGTAATTAGCTTGCGTGACCTGAATCTCAGGACAGGTACGGAATGAAAAGTTGTAACAAGAAAGTGTTATCTGAATTGCGGAATTTAAAAAAAAAAAAAAACATTTTGCCTCGTTATAACGAGGCATGTCGCGTTCAACCTAGTCGGTTATATTAGTACAAACGTTTTTTAAACACATAAATAGGGAAACCCGAGGCCTGTAAATAAATATTACACACACATAAATGTATGTTTTGAGGCACTCGTGAATAATAAAGAAGTAGAAAACTAGACAACAGAAAAACAAGACGTGAGTGGCTTACCGGGGAATCGAACCCAGGGCGTATGTGCGAAAAAAGACCTTTAGATCTGATAACATTAGAATAACAGAATGTTTCTCCATCCTTGCGCCCTATAATTGCTTATGCTTGAGATTATACGCTGTAAGTCAAAGATGTTTGAATATAATTCTCTGTTTAGGTAATTGCCAATAACACAATAAGAGACGTAAGATTAAAGAAAAAGGTAAAAGCAGTTACATTGCAGAAATGACAGACTTTCATAAATAAATGCTTGCGTAGAACAGAAGGACTGAAGTAATATGACAAGATCACTAATTTGGCAATAATGACAAGAACCAGACAAGTGCCTGTGGAACAAGAGATGAGAAGAAGACGTTAGAGATGGATAGGACACACATTGAGGAAAACTGTTGATAACATTACCAGGCAGTCCGTGTTCTGGAACCCCCAGGGTAGGACTTGTAGAGGAAGACAAAAGAACATATGGAGATAAACAACACTGTTATATTCCTTCGTCATTGTCACAAAACGTTTTGTGCATGTACTTTTGCGCCCGTCTCTCTCTCCATCATCCTATTATTTGACATATTTTATGCACTTACATTTTTTTTCTCTGAGCCGCTCCCAGACTTGTTTACGTTTCGCCCTGTGAATCGTGATATGACAAGGCTAATTAGACAGGTCAGCGTATAATGCATTTATCACTTAAGTCGTCTACACACCTTTGATAGAGACGATCTTTGTTGACGCAAGGTGGTGGCGCACGATCAATGTAAAGAAAGCCAGACTGGCTGTCTAAGAAATCCGTCTGAGGGATTTACGCAAACACAGGTGATAATACGTAATAGCTTCCCCTGGACCATCTCTGTGTAATTATTAGAGATAACCTGTCAGATGAGACAATACGGGCGGAAAGTATCAGCCAAGAAATGAGTTCACAGATGTGTTTGTGAGTTTGCATGAAGGTGCAATCGTAAGTACTACGGACATATCCGAATGAGGTCACGAGTTTAAATTTTAAAAGTGAAAAATTTAAAATACGCGGGGGAAAATAAATTAAACACCTCGAACCACATAGTTCTAAAGAGCTTACCATTGGTTTAATTTGAGAGCCGGAATGAACTTTGACTTTCACTGGCAAGTTGGTCTAAAAGTACAATCTGGGACTTGACCTGAGAAATGGCAATAAAATCTAGCGAAATCGGAGTCCCAAATCAGACTGCATCGCCACGTCAAGCTAGCAATTCACCAAAGCCAGAGAGAAGGGTCGGACAAAGGATTCTAAAATTATAGGTGACAGATCAAAGTATTTTGGCACCTTTGAAACTTAAAAGTAATTCTGCAATTTTTAAATACAAATACTGGAAACTTAAAGGATCAGGACAGAGTATTTGGGCAACTTTGAAACTTAAAAGTAAACCCGCATTTTTAAATACCAAGACTGAAGACCTACGGAATCAGAACATAAGTCATTACAGGAATAATAAAATTACCCAGACAAGTGATTTGAAAGCATCTAACCTAAATTGCTGTGTCAATTCTAACTGTGCCTGAAGATTGTAGATCCCATTTGGGGTAAGTTGTGAACCTATACTTTACATATGTGAATGAACTTGACATGTTTTTCTTGCTACGTGGTTATATATGAGACTGGCAACATCAACATATGAAAATAGTATATTCATAAACCACTGCAGCCAGCGCAAGTGATCGCTTATTGCTAGTCGTACAGAAAACCGACAGTAGAAGTGACCCCAGACTCCAGATGGATCAGTAATGATTACATCCCATGTGCATCAAGTGTATCGTATCATTTTGTGAGATATATGTAACTTGTTAATTGTAATTTAGGCACGCCATTGCCCTCGCGCTGTCCAGACACATTTTCCCCATTAAAGTAACCAGAAGAATAAATGTGATTTCTAATCATATTCCCCGAGTTATACTGTATATACTCAGGGAGAATAATTATTCAGAGAGGCTAACATTGGTGGGTGCACAGCGAGACAATGCGCCTGTTAATTTGCAGCCCACAAATGTACTTAGCAGAGGCATTTGCTTTTTTTATTTTGTTTAAAGTTCATGGCACGAAACTGCACGACGAAAGTTTCTACTCCAGTAGTTGTGAGTCAAAAGCAGGGATTCAACACTAACCACCTATAGAAAAACAACAGAAAAACAACAGACGTGAGTGGCTTACCTAGGACTCGAACCCAAGACTTTCCGTGCGACAACCCCGCCTAGCTATGCAAGCGAATCACACTATACTCCCTGCCATCTAGGCATCACCAAAAAATGATGTTTTGATGACGGAATAAGACACTCACGTCTGTTGTTTTTCTGTTGTCTAGTGTTCTACTTCTTTATTTCTTACGTGTGCCTGAAAACATACCTTTATGTTTGTCTAATATTTATTTACTGTTTACAGGCCTCGGGTTTCCCTTCCTTATGTATTATAAATGTTTATTTTCATATGAGTGTCCATAAATGGCATTCTTCACCTTTCAACTCTCCAAGAAGAGTAGGTCTTCAACAAACTTATGACAAGTCTTCCTGTCACGTGCCATAAGCTCAGGTCTTTCCATATCTTCTTCATCTCCTTCATGTCTGTTTCCATTTTTCTTTTCCGTCTTTTCTTTTGTCTGTCTTCCTCCACACATACATGGCATTGGTTGTACGCCTGGCTCCCACTTAGGGATTCTACATGTTCCATGTGACTTAGGAATGGCATTTTCATTAGTGATTTTTCCCCCTGAAATCAGTCAGTTGTACATTTAAGATAATTTATATATGATTACTAGCTGTAAGAGCCCGGCGTTGACCGGTTTTCCCAGTAAGGGTTTATGAAACCTAGGAAGTATAAAAATCAAACTCTAATATTTTGATATTAGAGTGAAAATGAATTTTCGTTTAAGTTAGGGACCACTCCTTTAAGTGACTATCCTCGTCAATTAACAGTAACTGCAAATGCAAGCCGCACAAAATACTGTTATTCCTTATGGTTCCACCGGAAGAGTGATTTCATTTTGCTTCCGAGTTTCTGCAAGAAGCAAATTAATAAGGCATATGTTCGCGTTCGATCTGGCTCACCAAGAAAGAATAGTCCACCATCTCCTTTTTTAACGTGTTTACATTTAACTTTGTAGTACGACCCCTTCAAACACATTCATTGTTCTGTAAACCAAGACGCTTATTATTTTCTTTGATACCTTCCTTGATTGTTAATATTCTTTTTGCTGCACTGTAATATTCTTCTCGATGATTTATTTATGTTTAAGTTGTTATTCAGGTTGTTTTGTTGATCTGACGCTCTGTTTATACTTGCACGCGTTTAATATTGGTTGGAGGTTTATTTATGTCAATATGTTTCTTTCTGAGTATACGACTAAAATCAGCTTTTTAAAATTAATTGTATTAAAATGACATATTTAAAAAATCCGAATTTAACTTTTCTTTTCATTTTAAATTATAACTTTAAAGTTTGATTACAACTTTTTAATTGCGTAGTAAAATAATAACAATTTGCTAAGTTATTTGCAATATATAAGTACATTTTTTAATTCTGATTATTTTCCTTGATTCAACCTTTACGTTGCATATTGGCGGTCAGTCAAGTTTTCTGAATGTGTCTTTGAGGCAAGAATTCACAGATTCTCACTTTTGTATCTAAGGCACCAGCTTATTTTTTTCTAACCAAAGCGATGGGAACCAAATTATTTTACAATTTAAATTCGCTTGACGCAGTATTGTAAAAATGCTGTAAAACATAAAACAAAATCTAATTCTTGTTAGATTTTCTTTCAAATTAAACATCTACAGTGAATGGTGCTTACTTTGAATGTTGATCCACATGGAACATTCACTCGTTTCAATATATATATATATATATATATATATATATATATATATATATATCGATACAGTTCTGCTACTTTTAGAATTCGCGTGGCAAAATCAGTGCCAATACCTGACAATATGATACAAAATTACTTCTCTTTAAACGTTCCTTCAACGATTACAATTTTTATATTTTTAATAGTTTTGTTTTCTGCTATAAAATGACCTAAAACTAATTGCTGTCGAGTGAGTTTGGTTTTTATATATGTGGATACCGTTATTTTACAATTTAAATTCGATTGACATAGTATTTTTAAAAGGCTGTAAAGATTTAAAACAATCAAATAATCTAAATCTCGTACGATTTTTATTCAAACTAAACACACACAGTGCTTACTTCGAATTTTGTTCGACATTGAACACTCACTGGTGTTTTACTATATAAATCGATACAGCTCCGATGCAATTAGAATCCGGGTGGCAAAATCAGTTCCATTAAAATTACATTGTTTAAAAAATCAAAAGTGCTACATAAAACTGGGTTTGTTTTCTAATTTCCCCTTAAAATAACAGTGTGTAGTTAAACATTTTTAATTATCTTGTAAAACATGCAAAAGTATGGTTATTAATTACAAACATAAAATAATAGTTTCAACATTTGTGTTCCGTCCCTTGATTTCTTTTGAATTTATCTTTCTCTTGATTATTACCCCTGACAAAATGAAAGGCATGTCTACAATTATCGGAAAACTTTAAATAATTCTCCTGTCATAATTACAATATTAAATTATGAACAAATTACATAAAAAGAGTCTGTGCCAAAATTCATTAAGTAATTATAAGGCATGCGGATTTGTATTAAGAACATAGAAACAACGCGACACTGCCTTTTATATACACCGTGAGGCTAAGAAACCCATGACCTTTAAATATTTGTAAAAGTCGGCCGAAAATGACCCGATTATTATGAAATTTATTACAAGTAGTGAGAAAATGTTTACCTACATTTTGCTTATTTTAGTTGGTGCTCACAATGTCCTCCGCTAGCTGCAACACATGTGCGAAGTCGGGTACGCCACTTTCTCACTGACGCGTAAATTGTGCGCTGTTCTAGCTCATCCCATGCCTGCTTTATCCTCTCTCTTAGCTCATCCACGTTGAGAACTTTCTTTCGGTAGACATTCTATTGCAAAACGCCCCAAATCCCATAGTCCACGGGGTCTGGACTATTTGGTGGCCAAAAATTCGGTTCGATGAATGCAGGTGTCTCCTGAGTGAGCAGCGCAACTGTATCACTAGCACGATGAGCAGGCGCGCCGCCTTGCTGGAAGATGAAGAATTCTGACATTTCCCTCATGTCAGGAAGAAGGCACTTCATCAACAGTTCGTTGCGGTAGTAATTGCCATCTATCTTGATACCAGGTTGAACAAAATGAATTCCAGTGCGGCCCAGTGATGAGACACCAACAGAAACCATTACTGATTTGCTGAACGTTGGTTTTGCTCGCAGCAACCGATTAGCAGATATGTTTCTTTTTCTGGTGACAACCGGTGCATACACCCGATTGGTAGGCCGAGCAACAGTAAAAAGATTTTCATTCGTGAAAAATATGAAACTCACTTTATGCTCTGGGAAGCGACGCAAAAGATGTTGGCACCGGGAAAGCAGTGACTCTTTGTTGCGTTCAGTCAACTCTGTCGCCCGATGTATTCTTTAAACATTTTAACTTAAGTCCCTTTTTGATGATTCTGCCCACCGATCTTTGAGAAGCGCCTATCTGACGAGCAATTTGACATTGGGAAAGATGTGTTTGCGGACGTCCTTCTTGACTTTGCACAAGCTCGTTAACAGCATTGATGGTGCCATCGGTGAGCGCAGTGCGTGTTCGGCCAGTGCCTTTACGACGTTCGAGCCGGTTTGGTCTATCTTTTGCAAAAGATATGTCAGTCCGCCTAAAGTCCAGCCTTTGTTTGGAAACTCCTTAAGAAGTCGTTTCGCGCCATAATTTTTGTTATGTTGATTTCTTTGCCTCATGGTGTATATAGATTATCACTTCTATTTTCCTACTTAAGGAACTTGGTGCCACTTTTGTAGCTGCTTCCCGGCAACTGAATAGCAGTAATGACTCCATTCATTTATAAGAGAGTGATTGCTATTGATATAATTTACAGATTTATATGAGAGTGTTCCCAGTAGATGTAGTTTACAGATTTATATGAGAGTGTTCCCCGTAGATGTAGTTTACAGATTTATATGAGAGTGTTCCCAGTAGATGTAGTTTACAGATTTATATGAGAGTGTTCCCAGTAGATGTAGTTTACAGATTTATATGAGTGTTCCCAGTAGATGTAGTTTACAGATATCAACAATTAAAGGTCGAGAATTTTCGCCTAATGTTTAAAAGCACTAGGTTTACAATACGTCCAACCAAGGCGAAAATTCGGGAAAGTAGAACAGCAAAATCTTGTGGTCAACAATAATCGACATAGCAGATAGAAAAAGCTTTCTGCTTCCTCGGGCGATTCGTACAAGGTGACTAATGTAATGTGAATTTGTGCATGGGACATGTAACCTCATCATGTAATACAAATTGCTACAGAAACTACCCCTACTAGAGCATGTAAATGCTTCGTGCAGACTTCCTTCAAGGAGACCAGATGCAGTAGTGCTTGCTTACTCCATATGGGGTGAGAAGGAAGCAGGAGAAGATTCGTGTAGTTGTATCCCCGTGTATGACTTTAACTTACTCATTCTTTTTTTTCGACTTGCTTGATGAAAGCAATGATCAGATTTGTCCTTCAGCTCTTTAAGACAAGATTGAAACTGCCTAAGGCAAGCTAAAAGGCGGTTCACTCTAAAACGAATACGTTCACAGGTTTTAAAGAATAACACACATCCCATCAACTCCAAAAATAAAACACTTCAAAGCCAGTTTCAATTATCTCAATTTGAAATGTTGCTTCAGTTCTGGCCGCTAATGAATTAAATTTCTATTTTTATTTATTCTTTTATCTAAATTAATCCAAACAAAAATTTCCGTTTTTTTAAACATCTTCATAAGATGGCCGACGCGAGCCGCGTAATGAATATTTTTAAACATTAAACTATACTATCCGGAAAATGTGCATTTGTATACATCTTCATCAAATTGACTATGCGAGCCGGAAACTGAAGTTTTAAAACTTCATAAAATGTACCATTACAGCCGGATACTGAACTTCCTTCTACCAATATAAATGGACCTACCAACAAAGAAGAAGAAACTATGCATAGCCCTGATGTTGAGTTGATGTTGAGTTGATGTTGAGTTGATATTTAGTTGATGTTGAGTGAGGTGGGTCTTATACTTTCAATCCCAGTGACTTGAGTTCTCACTTTTCACCATTGTAAATTTCATGTGAGTTCCAGGGCTTTCTTGCAAACCCAAAGGGCTTCCCCAACTCAGCAGGCTCAACATAGGTAAAACACACCACATAGGCGTGTAAAGTTTGCTTGCACACACTGTTACTGTAAAATGTCAGTCTGTAAAGAAGTATCAGTTGTATACTGTAAACCTTCTGTAAAGTGTGGTGTGTTCTCTTTCTTCTGTAAAGCTGCACTATCAATCACTGTAGCATGTTGTTTGTGGTGCCACTACTGTATGTGTCCATGGTAGTGTACAGAGTTGTCGAGATCAGGCATGCTCCAGTCTACCCAGCTGTAAATGGGTAACTCACCCTAGTCCTAAGTTAGGGAAGGCAAAGGCAGCTGTAAACAGTACTTTCCCTCTAAGGCTCCAGGGGAAGCAGGCCCTAAACTTGGTCACTTCAACCGACGCAGGATGTTGTAGATATGGGTAGAAGTGTAGAGTGTGTTTACCGCGAATGGTGTACTGTTCGTGTTCTGACCAATCTAAACACTCATTCACTTGTGTCTACAAGGCACCAATGCAGACTGCTGGAATCTTTGTTTACACAGTTTATTTGGACGCTCACACTGGGACATAACGAGTAAATCATGGGTATGTTGACATATCAATTTGCAGGCATACATAGTAGATCCTATGTCATGGCACATTCATAAATAATAGGTAGTACATCAATGGCCGCATCCCCTATCTGACTAAGCGCGTCAGTGAAGGCGGATCGGTAAGTAACTAAAGTTGCTTTATATTCACAGTTTATCATATTGTGAAACCACGATAAGGGGTTTCTATCCAAATTGAGATCTCCTTGCCACTGTCCGAATAATAAGATACATGCCCCGTTCTTTAGACAGTGATCCAAAAAATGCGAAGACAGGAATGTAACATGGCCGCCTACCTGAGTTGTCGCTCACTCGCTCACAGGAGGATATATATATAAGCCAAAGTTAATTTGCAATACATATGCATAATTTCATAAAGTTCCTCCATACAGATCTACCGTAATCCAGTTACCTCACGTAGACATAATTACAGTATGGAGCCTGTCATCTCCGTCGATACAAATTTGACCCTAGCGTTGCGAAGCACAAAATTCCCGCTAGGCCTAACCGACCTGAGATCATCAAAACAGGGACTGGAATTACCTGGAGTCCGAATCATACATGGTACCGTACATTAGGAGAGTCTCTAACACAACTCTAGTAGAGACACAATCTCCTATAGAAGAAAAACCACTTCGTAAAACATTTTTACTGAAGAATCTACCAGCCCTGGAAAAATGCGTACCCGCCATTGTCACGGTACATCGGAACTCCTCACGACTAGACAAGACAACTCTTACTTCCGCTAGAGCGGTGTAACAAGAATATAGTCCTGCCTACCCATCCAAAATATACAATATAGGACTGATTCTACTTGTACTAATAATATGTAATACATATGAATTCAGGCCATAAATATAATAAGCAAATTAATCTATTTTCTGGCCCTAAGAAATAGGTACAGACAAGGGTGTCATATCCATGCGCCGAATTAATATCAAGAACGATTACTCCTATAATCAACAGGGTAAAACAATTATGGATTATCTAGCCTTCCCCATAGACAGCATTTTCATACACAAATGAATGAATGTCTATATCTTTTCCATATTAAATAGCCATATCGATTTTTGTAATATGTGCGTCAAAATATGCACGCAACAGATTACCACACCCTTCGGGAAAAAAAAATGGTACATTTTTTTTTTTGAAATACATCTAGGAGCAACATACAATAGGCTCACAACGCACCCATAACAATGCGCAGATGATAAGCATAAGTTTTCTGACCTTAGAGAAAGTATTTCTCTAAGTATAAATATTTCCAGAGAGGTGTCACCAACGCATACTACAATATTAGCAATGACACAATTTGTACATTAGTTTATACATAAATTTCATCTAAGATATCTTAACATCATGATCACCAAAGACGAAAAAACATTGAAAAATCAGCGGTGAATAAATATCAATGAACCGCTAAGTAGTGTTACAATCAATATATGATATTACATATGTGTACACATTTCAACATAGGAACAACTGTATCAAAGTTGTATAACAGTTATGAATCATGTGGGCATCTACACAAAATATCTGCCATCACATTTTCTGACCCACGGATAGCTCGCACCGAAAAATGAAATGGCTGCAGAGCAATCGCGTAACGCGTTGATCTCGCGCTCTTCAGATTTTTACTCTGAATAGCCGTAAGAGCTTTCTGGTCAGTTTCCACAATGAAATGCGCGCCAAGAAGAAATCTTTGCAGTTTAAGGATTGACCAAACCATAGCCAATAATTCACGGTCTAGGACCGAGTAATTCTTCTCTGCGGCATTTAATTTCCGAGAAATATACATCACAGGATGCAGAGTTCCGGAGTACTCTTGCATTAGTGCTGCTCCAATCCCGGTGGATGAAGCGTCACTACGAAGAATAAATGTCTTATCCTTAGAAGGCAATACTAGGATAGGTGAAGTAGAAAACATAGTTTTAACCTTATCCAAAGAGGATTGACATTCTTGAGTCCAGTGGACTACATTAGGAGACCCTTTCTTTAGCAAGGAAGAAAGAGGTGACATAATGGAGGACAGATTCGGAATGAATCGTCCATAAAATTGTATTAGACCTAAGAGACTTCGTACTTGCTTTTTAGTCTTAGGAATAGAAATGTTAAGTATCTTACTTGTATTATGGTCTTCTGTTTTTAGGAACCCATGACCAACACGGTGTCCTAAGAAATATATTTCGCTAAAACCAATACATGCTTTCGATGGTTTCGCTGTCAGGTTATGCTCGCGTAAGATAGACAATAGTTTATTTATCCCATTATAGTGATCGTTCCAAGTATCACTGAAAAGACAGATGTCATCAAGATACGCAATGACATCTGAGCGATGAGATAGGATTCGACGCATCATGCGTACGAATGTTGCAGGGGCGTTCATAAGACCGAAAGGCATGAAATTCCATTGGAATAGACCCCTAGGCGTCGAAAAAGCAGTAAACGGTTTGGCGTGTTCGGATAATGGAACTTGCCAATATCCCTTAGACAAATCGAGTTTAGTAAAGAAATGAGAATTTGATAGTCTCGTAAGTAGCTCTTCTAGTAAAAGGCATAGGTTCAGCATCAAATTTCGTCACTTGGTTCAATTTGCGATAATCCACGCAAAGACGTATGTTATTGTCTTTTTTTCGTACAATAACCATCGGCGAAGAATATGCTGATGTGGATGGTTCAATAATTTTTAACTCTATCATCTCATCCAACTCTTTCTCTACCTGTGCTTGAAAATGTATCGGAATAGGATACGGTCTGACTCTTATAGGACTATGGTCAGTAAGAATAATGTCATGTTGAATGACATCAGTTTGACCAGGAATGTCAGTAAGGACATCCTGAAATTGTTCTAACATAGTAGAAACTTGTTTCTGCTCTCCTGGAGATAATTCTGGAGAAATTGCAACATCTTTCCATGATTCATTAGAGTGAAGAGGAATCATTGGAAAAGGTAAATTTACATCCGAGAAACTCGTTTCCTCATCCTGTATTACGACAGAGATGAGTACTGTCCATGTTGGACTGGAAAATCGTCCGTTGCCTGGAAAACAGGTTGTAAATAATCAGGACGTTCATGGAATTCCGTGAGCATGTTGATGTGGAAGGTTTTACGCTTCCCATCAATATCGACGATATAGTCAACGTCGGAAACTTTTGATATTATATCGTACGGACCTTTCCAAGAAATAAGAAGTCTATTTTCCCTACAAGGTAGCAAGACGAATGCTTTGTCACCTGGACAAAGTTGTCGCAAGCATCTCTTTTTATTGGCAAATTCCCTTGCCTTCTGTTTCGCAAATTCAGAAGAAGCAGTTGCCAATTTGCATGCTTCAATAATCTTGTGTCTAAGTGCGATGAAATATTCATAAGAGGATTTTGTGTCATCGACAATATTATCAGCAGTTATAAGATCATGAAGTAAGGACATAGGACCTCGCGGTTTCGCGCCAAAGACAAGTTCAAAGGGAGAAAATCCTGTATGTTCGTTGGCGACCTCTCTATATGCAAAGAGAGCCGCGGGTAAAACCCTATCCCAATCCTGAGGATGATCTTCTGTGATCTTACCTAGTAGGTTTTTCAGAGTTCTATTCAGACGTTCCACCATCCCATTGGACATAGGATGATAAATACTACTCAGCGATCTCTCTATCTTAAGAGTTGACATTACTTGAGACATGGTATCCGATATGAGTTGGGTACCATGGTCGGATAATATTTCTGCTGGAAATCCCAGACGAGAAAATATTAACCAAAGAGCATCTGCGACATCAGCAGTAGTTATGCTCTTTAGAGGAACAGCCTCCGGCCAACGTGTGCACATATCAACACACGTCAAAATAAATTGGTGTCCTCTAGCAGACTTTATCTTAAATGGACCAATGATGTCTATCGCCATTTTTTGAAATGGTCGAATGGGAATGTCTGCAGCCTGAATGGGTGCATCATGGCGTGGACCTCTGGATTTAATCTCTTGACATACTTTACAAGATCGACAATAGATTCGTATGTCCTTATTCACAGCAGGCCAAAAGAAAGATTCAAGAATTCTAGCTTTAGTACGGGAAAAACCCATATGTCCAGCACACTGCGAATCATGAGCGTGCTGTAAGATTTTAACTCTCATATTTTTAGGCACAAGGATTTGAGAATGAATGGACTTAGCGGAGTCTTGTACCATACGTACAAGTACGCCATTCTTCATCGTAATCCATGATTTACGATTTGTATCCTTATTCGGATCACCTTTTGTTGCCAGAATAAAGAATTTCTTTAGAGTAGGATCATCTTCCTGCTGTTTTATAAAGGAATCATGGGAAATCTCCAAGGGATCATCTTCGATCTGCGCATCATTATCTTCAGAATGTGAAGATTGCGGCATATTAAGAGCTTGAGCCCTAGTGATTACTGCATTAGCAGATTGCATATTAACATTTTCCCAATTAGAAATTTGCTGTGGAGTGCATTCTTTCACTCCATGAATGCGACCGATGATAAGATCAGCGATCGGATTCGGCAAGAGACATGCTTGCACCTCTCCTGTAAAGAAAGGCGTAGCAATATTGATAATGGCAGTGGAGTACTTCTCCAATGTGCCACCAAATGTTACACATTTGACTATATTGCCTGTAGCTTGAGAAGGATTTACGAGTGATTGCCTCACTCCGATGGTAGTGCACCCCGAATCGAAAAGAATTGATACCGGAGTACCATCTATTAGGTCCCTATTAAAGACAAGAGCACCCCTTCCATTATGCGCGATTGACGCATGGAGCGCGGGAAGCGGGTGACCGCAGCTTAAAGTAGAAACTGTGGTTGGATCGAATAATGTTTTGCATTGCGAACACTCAGATGCTCTAGCAAAATCGAAAGCGGAATTTGCTACACTGTTGGAGTCTTTTTTATCATTATTCTGATTATCGGTGTCGTGGAACTCCTGTTGTGCAGAGTTAGCCTGGTAATAAGATTTACCATGTCTTTTGTGTTGTGATCTACCTCGGTTATAATTGTCTCTATAATTATTATTGCCTCTGTTATAACCCCTATTTGGGTTTGAATCATAATATTCATGATCATAATCATCATGCTCATTATATTGAGTATCCCTGTAATATTGGTTTTTTTTTGTCTCCATAAAGCACTTGGGTAGTTCCTATAGCTACTCCCTTTCCGAGAATTTCTAAAATTATGGGTACCCCTCGCGTGTCGAGGACTATCAGCCCGATTCCAGTTCTTCGAAGAAGAACCCTGATTTGAGTGGTTATCTTGGTTTTGATACTTATTCCAATTAACCTTTTTATCAAATTTATTTTTAGCTCCTTGGAATTTGTGTGAGTAATTCTGATTATATTCTGTTGCCGAAGCAACTGGCATACTCTCTTTAATGTTAGAGTTACTAAGAATCATGTCAGGGTGTGCCGTGGCATACTGGTCACAATATTCTTCCATTTGCTTTAATGTACTAGGTTTACGCTCATGTAAGAACTCTAGGAATGATTTATTTACCGAAGACATGACCTTGTCTCTTAGCAATAAATCCGTAAGACCATCAAATGTTTTCTCTGTTTTGGATAATTCCATCCATCGTAAACGTGTAATTCGTGCTTTTGAGATGAATTCTGAGAATTCTACACCTACCTCAGGTCTCATTGTTTTAAACAAAAGACGATAACCTTCCTCAGACAGCTGATATCTCTTCATCAAAGCTGCCCTAACAGCATCATAATTATCCTTGTCGGTGTCTTCGACGAAATATAACTTACTCAGAGACTCCCCTTTTAGATTTTCAGACAACTGATTCACATACTGTGATTTGTCAACATTATGAGATCGACAAGCCCGTTCAAATCTATCAAGCCAGAATGCTATATCATCACTGGCAGAGTTGAACGCTGGTACCTTGACCTTGTACACAAAGGGTTCACCATTACCACTAGATGCCTGATTAACATTACTCATACTTGTCAATTTTAATTTCTCTAACTCAAATTCATGTTCTCTTATTGCTTTTCTCTCTTCAGCTTCTCTATCTAATCTTCTCTGTTCTGCAGCAGCTTCTAATTTCTTCTGTTCTGCAGCAACTTCTAATTTTTTTTGTTCAGCTGCAGCAGCAGCTTCTAATTTCTTCTGTTCTGCATCAAATCTCCTTTCCTCCACTTGCATCTGCAATTTCTTTAGTTCAGCAGCAGTATCAGCTTCTTTTTCTAATCTTTTTTCTTCAGCTAGAGCTTTCCTCTCTTCTGCAGCTAATGCTTTGTCATATTGAGCAACAGCCCATTGTTCTAAGTCTTTCCCAGTCTTATCAAGGGATTTTCCTTGTGCTATAAAGTAATCTAATGTAGACATTTTGTCTTCTTAAATCAGAAACCTGAAAAAGTAAATAAATTACCTTATTTCACTTTAATGGGATACAAGTCTATACCATAGACTTAGTCTTAGTGAAAACTTGTATGGTTTATAATACCCAATGATAACTTGAGTACCTGTGGACAACAATCATAAAGTACTGATCTGTACTATAATATAAGTGTATTCCACTATACCTCATATGTCATATGTCAACTAAAGACATTACAAAGGACAAACAAGAAAAGACAATCTGAAAACATTTGCAGAGATCAAATTAAATTAAATAGGAGAAATGAAAAAAATGATCACAGAATCCGTGATGATAACTGCAATAAGATAACAAGACAAATAACGCCACAGTGTATAAACATAAGGGTGTAAAGAAATCAAAAATAGAAAAGATGAGACCTACAATTATACAAACAAATCAAACAAAACTAAGGAACACAAAATTATTAACAAAAACAACGAAGAAAAGAACACCTCATCACAACTAACAGAAATAGCAGCAAATTGTTGCTAACAAATTTCCAATTAAGAAAATGTGTACCTATAGAATACTAGTACCAGACCAATGTCACTCGGCATACCTTGTACTAGTCACACAGAACATAAACTAATTTAATACATAACAAATAACATAAATGCATATATAATATAATATATGTGTTGTGGATAGAATGTGTTGCAAAGTATCTTCTTCTTCTTCTGTCCTTAGCCACCGACCGTCAAAGCAGTCAGTGGCCATTACGCCTAGTGGCGTCTTAGGGCAACAGCAGATAGGTTTTCTTTGCCATTGTTTCCCATCACGCCTAGTGGCGTCTTTAGGGCAATGGAAAATCAACCCATTTGCCGTTGTTTCCGTAATCGAAGTGTCTGGCAAACGGGTGATCAGCCCGTTGGTGTTGCAAAGTATGCTCAGATTTAATAAATTAGACTACCACTTTATTGAGTAATAGATTTGCTTTCTAACTATTACACTGTCCAATTTTTTTGAGCACATTAGAAGATCCACCGATGAAATTTGCACTTTATGTTCAACAATGCTCTTCTATTACAGCAGGATAAACAATCACTGGTTTAGAACACTGACTGTACTGTGCCAAATGTCAACAAGTGCTGTCCCAGATATTGCTACACTTGTCAGAACAGGTCAAGCTGACATTGATTGTATAGCTGTCCTATTGGTATTGATGTGGTCAAACAAATGTTCTTGTAACTGTAAAATGTGATTCTCAACACAAGACTGCGTAGGCTGGACCCAGGGATCTGGCTCACCATTGTAAAATTTGCTTGCACACACTGTTACTGTAAAATGTCAGTCTGTAAAGAAGTATCAGTTGTATACTGTAAACCTTCTGTAAAGTGTGGTGTGTTCTCTTTCTTCTGTAAAGCTCCACTATCAATCACTGTAGCATGTTGTTTGTGGTGCCACTACTGTATGTGTCCATGGTAGTGTACAGAGTTGTCGAGATCAGGCATGCTCCAGTCTACCCAGCTGTAAATGGGTAACTCACCCTAGTCCTAAGTTAGGGAAGGCAAAGGCAGTTGTAAACAGTAGTTTCCCTCTAAGGCTCCAGGGGAAGCAGGCCCTAAACTTGGTCACTTCAACCGACGCAGGATGGTGTAGATATGGGTAGAAGTGTAGAGTGTGTTTACCGCGAATGGTGTACTGTTCGTGTTCTGACCAATCTAAACACTCATTCACTTGTGTCTACAAGGCACCAATGCAGACTGCTGGAATCTTTGTTTACACAGTTTATTTGGACGCTCACACTGGGACATAACGAGTAAATCATGGGTATGTTGACATATCAATTTGCAGGCATACATAGTAGATCCTATGTCATGGCACATTCATAAATAATAGGTAGTACATCAATGGCCGCATCCCCTATCTGACTAAGCGCGTCAGTGAAGGCGGATCGGTAAGTAACTAAAGTTGCTTTATATTCACAGTTTATCATATTGTGAAACCACGATAAGGGGTTTCTATCCAAATTGAGATCTCCTTGCCACTGTCCGAATAATAAGATACATGCCCCGTTCTTTAGACAGTGATCCAAAAAATGCGAAGACAGGAATGTAACATGGCCGCCTACCTGAGTTGTCGCTCACTCGCTCACAGGAGGATATATATATAAGCCAAAGTTAATTTGCAATACATATGCATAATTTCATAAAGTTCCTCCATACAGATCTACCGTAATCCAGTTACCTCACGTAGACATAATTACAGTATGGAGCCTGTCATCTCCGTCGATACAAATTTGACCCTAGCGTTGCGAAGCACAAAATTCCCGCTAGGCCTAACCGACCTGAGATCATCAAAACAGGGACTGGAATTACCTGGAGTCCGAATCATACATGGTACCGTACATTAGGAGAGTCTCTAACACAACTCTAGTAGAGACACAATCTCCTATAGAAGAAAAACCACTTCGTAAAACATTTTTACTGAAGAATCTACCAGCCCTGGAAAAATGCGTACCCGCCATTGTCACGGTACATCGGAACTCCTCACGACTAGACAAGACAACTCCTACTTCCGCTAGAGCGGTGTAACAAGAATATAGTCCTGCCTACCCATCCAAAATATACAATATAGGACTGATTCTACTTGTACTAATAATATGTAATACATATGAATTCAGGCCATAAACATAATAAGCAAATTAATCTATTTTCTGGCCCTAAGAAATAGGTACAGACAAGGGTGTCATATCCATGCGCCGAATTAATATCAAGAACGATTACTCCTATAATCAACAGGGTAAAACAATTATGGATTATCTAGCCTTCCCCATAGACAGCATTTTCATACACAAATGAATGAATGTCTATATCTTTTCCATATTAAATAGCCATATCGATTTTTGTAATATGTGCGTCAAAATATGCACGCAACAAGGCGGTGATGCAATGCCACGCGCTGGATGGTCACTACCCTAGAGGGCATTCAAGGGAGGTGGGTAAAAGGTATTAATAAAAATGTAAATAAGCAAAGCCTTATTCTAACAAATACAACATCTTACACCGGAAGAAAAAAATGTTTCTCCCGTCTACTCTTGACGGCGTTTGTGGATAAAAGTAAAAGTAAAGACTCATGGCATTGATGATTGCTTTCTAAAGGATGTCATGCATTCTTGTCTCCGATTTAGTGAAAGAAAATTAGTTTATCTGTATACTTGAATAAGATAGATGTCAAATCCATATTTCAAAAACTATCTGGCATACTAAAGGCACGTTACTGGTAGGTAGAAAATACATACGTTACATTTAGACAGATAAATTTACAACAACAAACTAGACAACACAAGTTGATACATATGCAAATACAAAACATCTTTAAAAGACGGACAAGCAGACAAAAAAATGACACATTACTGGCAGACAAATAATTGATACATTTTTTATAAAGACAAAAATACATTAGAAGACAGATGAACAGTCCAGAAAAAATTACTTTGGCTGTCATAGAGACATTGCGATAACGTATTAACTCAGAAGGATATTCACAGAAAGCAAACAAAAGAAGAAAACAGACGGATAGCAAAACAGCAAAGCAGAAATTTTATTTATTTTTGTTTTTTCATTAGCAAAACATAAATAATTAGATAAAGGAGCGAAACTGATCTTTTAACCAGCGGCACTTGGACTTTCAGCCCTTCGGCCCAATGACATGTCATTGCGAGGCTTGGGAGCCTGTGAACTTTCCTTCCAACCCGGTCAGGAGCTTCCCATCCACAGAAGGTTTATCTCAGGAGCCGTTCAGATTATTCAGTCAAAATCCCGGTCGATGACATTGCTTCAAATGACGCGCCCGGGCTTGAACCTTGAACACCTGATCGCCAGCGCAACGTGGTAACCATTACACCAGCGCGGCTCCATGGACAGTCTTAGAAAGAAATGGGGAAAAATACATCCAACGTTACGACCCCGCAGCCTTTGTCAAGAACAGTGAGCACGAAAACAGGAGAGAGAAAAGTGTGAAATTAACTAACTGCATATGCAGTATGACAATTTATAGACAGGCAATGAGGGTCGACTTTAGAAAGTGAGTCGCCCGGTTTGAACGAAATCCACGGGCAAAGATAACTTTTTTTTTAAAAAAACGTTCCTTTCATCCATGTTTTTTTTACTTTCCATGTGCATATTTGAAGCGAATTGTGTGGTATGAGTAAGTAATAAAGTAGCCGCCCCCAGTCATAACTGACTGTGGGGGTGATGAGCGCTTGAGGTGATAGCCGCCAGTTGCTTGATTTGTGTGTGTTTTTGTTGTTGTTGTTTTTTTTTTTTGTTTTTTTTTTTTTTTGGCCTAGTGTTCCTTTAGGCGTGTTCTCTACTCTTATGTTTGTTGTAAGAACATCTTTTCGCCCAATCTGAGGGGGTACAGTAGAGAGCATCGTCACTTTGTGCGATCAGCAGCTTCATCCTCCCAGGCTGCTGAATTTATGTCCAGTACTTTCATATCTTTCTTGCACACATCTTTAAACCTCAGCTGCGCTTATCTGCCAGTTTTCCGTAGAAAAATATCCTTGGGGATGCGACCATCTTCCATGCGGTGGACATGGCCAAGCCAGCGTAAAATACCCAGAATGTGGCGTATACACCGTAGATGGAAGGTATTGAGCCTTTTATCTTGCTTAGCATAGGTTGTCCATGTCTCGCTCACTTACAGAAGCGCCATATGTCTGCTTGATGCCTAACTAGCAAAGAGAAACTTGGGTAAACAAAGCAAATGGTTTTCTATTCTATGTACATTATCAGTATCAATGTATCGCCGTTCTTCATCTTGTGACAGGTAACATAGTGCCTCCAATCTGAGTGAGACAATCGTATTTTCACACATCGCACTCCGTACAGCCGTGACGTCAGCGTGTGATCCAAACCAGGGGTCATTAAATACAAGTAACATTCGTATTGTGTGAGAGACAAAGACAATGGCTAACAAACTAACAAATAGTTGAACTAACTAACTAAATAAGCGAAATAACTAAAACAAAAACAAAAAATCTGGAAAAGTAAACATAAGGGAGATACGTGGCGCAACTTGATTTGTTAAAAACAAAACATAGAAAGTTGCTTCAGACTGTCACATAATCATTGGGTCGATCTCTTTTCCTTTTCTGTGGTATTTAGTTACATTTTGTGTGTACTAAAGTACTTGCAATTTCCGTGGTCGCCCATTTCTTTCTCTGCTATCAAGCAAAAATTAACTATTTTCTTATCAATTTTACACTCACTTTAGTGATAATTGATCATGTTTGCTTTGCGCTTCTCGGCTTTGCTAAGATTAAGACGCAGGTAAAACCAAGATGGACCAGGTCAATTTCCGTAAAGTGACCGCGTGTCATGTTTAACTAGGAGTGCCCCGTGATAAATTAGCTACCTGTCGGCATGCACTGGGCGGAAACGAATGACATAATCATTTCCTGTACACCTTGTTACAAAGACATTACTTTAGATGAAAGTAAGATGTTGTATTTGATAAAACATTGCCGAAAGAGGATCGGATGTTTTCATTCCATATTTGGAAGACATGACCTTTGCAGTAACGCACAGAAATGTCTATGTGGAAATAATTTGAAACGATTGTCGGGGGTTCGAAATAGAGGAACAACCAAATTCCTGATTGGACCCTGCCTAAATCGTAACATAGTAGACAAGTGCAATATAACCTGCCAATTTAGAACACTGTGAAAATCTACCTCGCGCCAAGAAGACAACCAGACCTTGCCAGAGTTAAGACTAAAATCAGCTTTCATTTATCGGACCGGACGGTCACTTGTTTCAGCGTTTTGAGGACTTAAAGCCCAGGAAAACTATACTATTTTATCAAGGAAAACCGTAATCTGAGGGAACTGAAACAGAAGTTAAAGTGGGAACTTATTGCTAAAGTAACAACACCCCAGACCAAGTGTAAGAGGTCTCTACAAGTGCCTTTATTTCTCTGAGCCAGCAGTCTGTGAGCATAAAGATTGGCGTAAGTTGTACATTTTGAATTCTATCTTTTTTCATTATTAACATGTGAACTAATACGTATATATTGACATGTGAATATTAATATGTGAAAATTGCTAGTGGATGTCTAAGTCATTTGAGGCTGACAACGTCAGCATTTAGAATGATGATTTCATGACCCACCACTGCGAGTTTCTTGTAAAGAACCACAAGCAGAGGTAGTCCCAAGTTCCATATGGAGCAGGAAGGGAATGATGAAAGAAATGATGTACATACTTTTTATATTATTAACCTTTTCAACCAATGTAAATGTAAAACATATTCACCCTAAATGTAATGAAAGTTTACAACCTTGTCAAACGATGTAAACTTAAACATATTCACACTGCAATGTTAGCATTTTCAAATAAAGTTAAATATAAAACTATTCCTTTTAAATGTAAAGATAGTTTTTCGCCCACTGGAATAAAAATTAATTCTCAGAGAGGGTAAAAGTTCTGAGATAGATGGAATGGTGGAATGAAAAGAGGGGGCACATAAGTATGTGTCGGGAAAATCAATACTCAGAGGGTATTTGTTTCTCTTCTTTTGCCATATTAGTTGGTGGTACCAGTTGAGAGTACTATATCTGGAACACGTGAGGGAATAAGTGGCCTGAAGTCGACGCTAGACACTATCATGAGACGGGTCTTAGAGATATATAGATATAGATATATAAATATATATATAAAGACATCAGAAGTTTGCCGAAGCTGAGCCAAATTTTTCAGAAATAAGCTATGAAATATATTCCCTATTTCCAGGAATGGGAAGTCGGACAGACTACCGCCTTTTTCTTTGTTATTGTTAATCAGAATCGACCTCACTGCACTCCAGACAAACCTATAGGTGATCATTCTCCTTCAGCAAATGTCGAAGAGTATGAATGCTAATTTTACTTGTAGCATGTTGTTTGTACATACGTCGGATGCATCCTCTCTCACCATTATTAAAAGTTGTCACTTTCATATTTGTTGTCATATTGCATTATACCATGTAAAGTTTCTGTACTGAATGTCGTATTCTATTGATATTAGTAATAGCTCATTGCTTTTTAAATTTTGCTGCCTTTTTGTGTTAATATACTTCTTGGCAAACCAGTTTAGCGGTACTATTTGTGGTAAAGTGTACAAGTATTATTTACACAGTTTATATAGATGAACTTTGTATTGACATAGTTTATTATTATTTTTCTATGTGTGTAATTTGTGCAGTAGTAATATGAGGTAATGCTGGTTTTGTTCAAGCTTGGTTGTTGTTTCTCATCATGACTTCAAGTGTTTGATTATCGGGGAAATAGTATTGGGAAACTTTCACAGTTCCTGTCATTTGAACTAATTAATTGTCCCTCTGTGGTTAACACGATGTCAATTTTTGAGGGGGCACATAATGTTGAGCTACTCTGGCCACAGAAGCTTATCTTTCGTGATGGCGGCAGGAAAAGACTCCTCTGCTCGATTGCTTCCTGTGTTCTGGAGACACCTCACTGGTCGCTATCCGGACCCAGGAGTATGCTGTCAGCCTCTGGATTCAGCAAAACCCAGACCAGGTGCTGCTTCAATAACTAGGACCACAGTCCCACAATTCATGGAAATAATACACAGATACGTTGACTGGCGATGAATAATGGCACAAATTCCGATCTGCCTCTGTCCCAGACTTTTATTTAGAAAAATATGATCTGGCTCTCAACGCACTGTTTCTTAGTAAGTTTATTTTAACATGTGGCACTGAACTGACGCTCCTAATTGCCTATATTGGCGGGTCTAACCAATCGGGCCATGTTTACACAGCTTTTCAAAAAAAGTACCCCTACTCACGTTTCCCTAACAACAAAAAATTAGTATTTGTAGCCCGACTAATCGTGATTAGCCTTACATTTACTTCTATCCAATCAAATAGGATTTTACATGGTGGCCCATTTCCCGTACAATGGTGGTTTCAAAACATGCCACAGTGCGATTATTTTTTGGTGTTGTCTGACACCCTCACTATTTTCTTTTGGCTATAATTTGTTAATTCCTAGACTATTTGCGTAACACTTAACATATTCTTTGTCAGCAAGTCCTAAGGAACCCAAATATATAAGTTTTAATGGAGCTAAGTGGCTGCGTTCAAAATATGCATTTTCTAGGATAGTCGTGTATTTTTTATTTTTTTATGTTTAGAACCGCCACCTGTCCTGCCTTTTCGACTGTTCTGTCATACTAATGTCAGGATTTCAGACATAAAACAGTAGAATGTCATGTTTCCCAATAAGTGTTTTACAGGTTTTTAAACCTAACTCTCGTAGTTGTAGTGTTTTTTTATCACGGTCTATTTGACAAAAGTTAGTGCCTCTGGCCTTTCGCTTGGGGAGGGTGGCATTAATTGTATATCGCGAGACGCGTGTTAGGGTTGCATGCGTTCCTGCTTTCAGCCCTCCCTTCTCTCTATCCTAAGTTCATCTGTCTTTTCATCACGCCGTGTATAAAATGAAATTAATGGAAGTATTAATTTAGGTCATTACGCAGGGTGCCTAGCTCAAGGTTTTCTTAGAAATGCAGTACACGTTTTATTGTAGAAAGCGTGTAGTGATGCAGTAGGCTTTACTATCAACGTGAAAGCGTGAAAATATGCAGACGAAGCATAAAACAAGGGGGATTTTTGTACGCCATTGTGACAGCACTGTACTTTTACCATTTCTCTTTCCTTTTATTGGATTTATGTGTTAGGCTTTACATTTACCTTTTAATTTATATATGTGGATTTAGAATGTGTCACGACAAATTCTCCCCTCTTAAAACAGACGTTATATGTCAGTCTATAATTCTATATACACATAGAGAAATTTATTATTATTTCTGGGGCTTACGGTGATTCTCATCACACGGATGGCGGCTTAAAAAATCCGCTCCCAGATTTGTTTTTCCAGATATATACTCTATGCAAAACTCAAATGGCTGCATCAGTAATGACCAACGGAGTAATCTAGAATTTTCATGTCTAGCCTGCGCTAGAAACGACAAGGGTTTGTGATCCGTTTGCAACTTAAATGCCTTCCCATACAGATAAATATTGAATTTCTTTATCGCCCATATTACTGCAAGACATTCCTTTTCGCTAGTTGAGTAATTGGTTTCAGCTTTATTCAACTTTCTGCTAGCATATGCCTTACTTACTTAGTCGTTCCCCTTCTACCGTGAGGTGTAGAGGTTTGGAAGAGAGAGCGCCAGACCATTCTATCAGCTGTCTTCTTCCTGGCCTGGTTCCATTCTAGTCCTCGGTCCTTCAAAGATTGTCTAATGTTGTCCTCCCAGCGGACTCTGGGTCGTCCTGGAGGTCTGGATCCCTGGCTCTTTGTTTCCCATGCTTGTCGTGGTAGCCGATCTTCTCCCATTCTGCAGACATGGCCAAACCATCTTAGTTGGGACTGTTTCTATTTGGGTCTGCAGCGGATGGGATTTTAGGCCTTGACGGATCGTCTGGTTGCGGACCATGTCTCTTCTTGTTACTTCAACCACTTTCCTCAGATACCTCATTTCTGAGGTTTGGATCTGGCTTTTGTGGGTTGTAGTCATTGCCCACGACTCGCATCCATATGTCAAGACTGGGACATAGGTGGAGCGGTATACAGCCATCTTCGTTTTCTTACCAACCTCTTTCTTGCTGAGGAATCCACGATTTATGGCCTGAAAAGTCTCCCAGCCGCTGCTTTTCGAGTGGCCAACTCTTCTTTGATGCCTCCCTTTCGGTCTATAATAGCTCCGAGATATTTAAAGTGGTCGACCTGCTCCAGGACCTGTTCTCCCAACTTAATCTGATGTTTTCTTTCCTCTCGTGATATCACCATGGATTTTGTTTTAGAGCTGCTTATGACCATCCCTCTCTTCTCCAGCTCTTCCTTCCAGACCTGCAGGTTGGATTGGAGATGTGCCTCTGATTTAGCAATCAGGGCAACATCATCAGCAAATGCCAGCTCCGAAATATAGACCTGTCTCATCTTCCAGTACCCCACTGAATACTTTCTTGTTCTCTCCTTACATGCCTTGATGACATCGTCCATAAGGAGTATGAAGAGGTAAGGTGATAGGATATCACCTTGTCTTACACCAGTGGTGGTCCTGAACTCTTCTGACTTATGGTTTGCTGTCCTCACATAATTTCTGCAAGACTTGTAGAAGCTCTGTATAGCATGAATCAGAGGTGCTGGAATATTCTTCCTTGCCAAACAGTCCCAAAGTTTGCTCCAGGGGACCCTGTCAAACGCCTTTTCCAGATCTATGAAACAAAGATGGATCTCACTCTTATACTCAAGGGCCTTTTCACTCAGCTGTCTGAGTGTGAAGATTAGGTCTTGAGTACTTCGGTTTGCTCGGAATCCGCACTGGACCTCATCCAATTGTGGCTCAGCTAGGCGTCGGAGTCTCTGCTCTAGGATTCTAGAGTAGATTTTACCAGGGACACTGAGAAGGGATATGCCTATATGGTTTCCACATTGTCGATTGTCACCTTTTTGAAAATTGGTGTTATGATGGCGCTAGCATATGCCACTGGGCTTAATTCCCCATCCAATGCATCTGATTTCTGTAGCAGAGTCGCACCTAACCCAATATTACTGGCATCCGTCCTTACAATGAATTCTTGACTTAAGTCAGGTAGTTTCAAAATAGGTTTGCTTGTAAGCTTTTCCTTCAATTCCTGGTAAGCCAATTCACATTGTGGTGTCCATGTAATTCGATCTGGATTTCCTTTACGGGTCAAATCAGTTAACGGTGCACATATGGAATTAAAGTTTTTGATATAATTTTGGTAGAAACCACATAATGAGACAAAGGATCTCACGTCTTTCTTGGTTTGTGGTCTCGGGGCTTTCTTTAGTTTCTTTAAATTCTTGGGGTCAGGGGTCATGTTTCCCTGATAGACTGTGTGTTCCAAGAATTCTAATTCTTTACATCCAACGCAACATTTGGTTGGTCGGGCTGTTAAATTCGCTTCTTTAAGTCGATTAAACAGCATGTTCAGAGAGTCAATGTGTTCCTCAAATGTTTCTGTTGCTATAAGGATATCATCCATGAAATTTGTGATGCATGGATTATTCAGAGGGTCCAATAATTTTCTCATCATTCTAGAGAAGACACTAGGCGCATTCTTCAATCCAAATGGCAATCTGTTAAACTCATAGTGTCCCTCTGAGGTACTAAAAGCTAGGTATGGTCTAACCTCAGGCTTTACTGGAATCTGATAGTATCCTTTACTCAGATCCACTTTTGAGAAATATTTAGCTTTATTTAGCCTGGCAAACAACTGATTTGTATCCGGCAATGGATCCACCTGTCCTTCTGTAATAGCATTCAGTCTCCTGTAATCTATACAGAGTCTATGTTCTCCAGAGGGTTTCCTTAAGAGTACAACACTGGAACTATACGAAGATTCACTGTGTGAAATAATTCCTTCCTTCAACAAATAGTCTATCTCTTCCTTCAAAGCTTTCTCCTTAGCAAAAGGAATCGAATAGGGTTTCATACAGACAGGTGTGGGGTCTATCGGTTTCATATCATATTCCAATAAGTTTGTATGCCCCGGTCGGTCTGTTAACACCTCTGTATGATTATCTAGAATCTGTTGCACTCTCTCTTTCTGAATTTTCGTTAAATGTGTACTGATTTTCACCTGTGCCGCTGTCTCACGGGGATGTAATGGATATTCAAATGATGAAAGTGGTTCCTTTTCATCTCCATGGCAATGGACAAGGTCAACAAGTGCGTCTCTTCCTGATTTTCTCTTTCCAAATATTTCTTCAGGAGATTCACATGATAGATTTTTTCTTTCCCCTTCTTATCTATCTTATAATTGGTTCTAGACACCTTCTCTAGAACTGTATATGGACCTTGCCATCCAATTTGTAACTTATTCTGACTCCCGGGTAGAAGAAGCAGTACCTTCTCTCCCACAGCCAAATCTCTGTCTTTAGCTTTCCTGTTAAAATAGGCAGCATGTTTCTTCCTGGCTTGTCTCAAATTTTCATTGGCAAGTTTCCAGCCAGTTTTTAAACGAGTGGTCAGCTCATTCACATATTGGTATGAGGATGTAATATTTTCCTCTGCCTTTTCATCAGTCCACGTTCTTAACAGTGTTACATATGGACCTTTAATTTTGTGGACCTATTTGTCCATGCACCGGTATGGTCTCTTCCACTCGAAGCGCTATAGTGATGATTTTTCTTCCCAGAAGTATCATGCACAAATCTACCGCTACCAATTCTTTTCTTGGGGCTTTCTCCCCACTTAGAATTCTTGATGAGAGATTTCCTCTCTACATCCTCTTCCTCCAGTTTGTTTAAGTCCGATTGAGGGATTTTCGGCTTATCCTGGGGTAAGACATCTTTTTGCACTCTCTGCATAGTGGCCATTGTAAAACAGTTAATTGAAGCTTGTCCGTGAAAAGGGGCTTCCCATTCCATTTGGTCCACTTTATCAAATTTATTTTTCTTTATATTGTCAGGCCTAAGTTTGCCCCGTGGCGTGTCCAGGTCCTGATCAATGTTCCCACTTGTGGGTGTTCCCTCATGTGCTATGCTACACCTTTCTACAAAATTCTCAATATCCCACCTTGCCTTGGGCCAATAATAATTGTGAGCCACCTTTTGGATGATGGTACCTATCTTCTCATGGTCCCCATCTTGTTTCACATGTAGGCTCCTTATTAAGTCTGCCCTATATCTCTTTGGAAGAACCAACTGTCCGTGACCATTGGATCTAGTTCCGGCCTTCCTGTAAATCAACTTGTTTTTCATGTAAAAATCTGCCTTGCCTGGAGTTGTATGACAAGTTGACAATTTCCTAAAACAAGGCTTGGGGGTCTTATCCCCAGCCTGTGCCTTCCTCATCTCTTCTGGAGTGGTATTTAACATAATATCCTCCTCCTGTCTGGAGGTTGACCTGACCTGAAGGGTGGCCATAACTATAGGGTTCCTTCTACAATGGTCAGTGTCATGATTGTTCATCTTACAATTTTTACACCACCTCCTTTCTTGGTTGAAAGATTTTCTTTCATCATATTTCCTTTCATCGAATTGTGGGGTTTTATTTTTATTGTCATACCGTGGCCTATCAAACTGGTGCTTACTTTTGTTTTGATCTCTAGGATCAAATTTATTTAAGTTCTGTGGTGCCTTAAAATTATCTACCTGTTTCTTTTTATTACCTGATACCTCTGCCTGAGCCGCTTGATACCTTTCTGCAACATTTAGTAACTCACCCAGTCTCTCTGCACCTTGTTCCATGAGAAACTTTCTCAGGTCTGGAGCCATGGACTCTCTTAATTGTTCTATAAGGACCATTTCCTTAAGATCTTGGGTTTTCCCCAGAGAAGTCCATTTCTCCAAGTATGTCTCTAACCGTGCAGAGAACTGGTGATAGGTTTCACCTGACAGTAGTTTAGCATTCCTAAATTTTTTTCTATAAAATTCTGCGTTCTTTTCATATCTTAACAAAAGAGCCTGCTTTAACATGTCATAATTTTCTTGATCACCTCTGCTCATTTTGGCAAAAACTTCATAAGCTGCCCCACGAAGCCCTTGAGATAACTTTAAGCTTCACCTTTCTCTCTCTAACCCATACGTGGTAGCTAATAGTTCATATCTATTTAGATAGCTCTCAATATCATCTTCTTTCTCAACAAAATGATCTAAATGAAAATTCATAGCTGAGGTTGAGGCTCCCTGACTAGCAGTAGCATCGGAGGTAAAGGGACTGGCACCATTTTCAGGAGCATGGCCTTGAAACTCAAACTCCCTTAGTCGTAACTCATGTTCCCTTTGTAATCTTTTATCTTCTGCTTCCCTTTCTGCAGCTAATCGCTTGTCTTCCCTTTCTGCAGCCAATCTTTTGTCTTCTCTTTCTGCCTCCAATTTCTTAGCCTCAGCCTCAATCTGCAGCCTCTTAGTCTCAGCCTCAGCCTCAAATTGTAACTTCTTAATTTCCTTTTCAGCCTCTAACCTCTTATCTTCGGCCACCCTTTCAGATTCTAATTTTCTTTCGGCCTCTTTTTCTAATCTTCTTTCTTCCCGTTCAATATATTTGTCACATTCAGCAGTGACATAGGCAATCATAACTTGCCCGTCCATTCCTAACTCTTTTGCAGTCTGCACAGCAGCAGATCGAAATTTGGCCAGGTCCGCCATTTTCTAACAGGTAAATTTATATAATGTCTAACTAAACAATACAATCTGTAATTACTTATCCAAGGACACCACAGGCACTGAGAGCTCAACCTTATTTAATTCCACCCAAGGATACCTTTTAATTCTTATTATTCCCAATATATATATATATATATATATATATATATAATATGAGAAAGTTCACTATCCCGGGAGCGAGACCCCAATATATGTGGTAAAGTGGGATGTTATAAATATTTATAGGGGAATTAGTGTACTGACTGAGATCAGCTGTGAAGGTATCTGTATCTAATAAGTGTGGTGTATTACAGATAACCTTACTTGCTACCACATTTATACCTCAGTCAGAATTATTCTGGAATATTGTGATGACTACGTTGAATGTCTAGGGTATTGAAAATGATGAAGTGTAAGTCACAACAACAACAGACCGATAAACAATTTAATTTATTCTACAACACTTTACAACACTGTGACACTCACACACATATAACACTCTATAAGACTATCTTAAATGAGTCAAGTGATTAAGTTTAAAAATATATGTATTAATTCTTGTCAATAATGGATATCCTGATTCAACTACACAGTGAACCAGGAATCACAATCAAATGTAATTACAAGTATTATTTACACAGTTTATATAGATGAACTTTGTATTGACATAGTTTATGATTATTATTATTCTATGTGTGTAATTTGTGCAGTAGTAATATGAGGTAATACTGGTTTTGTTCAAGCTTGGTTGTTGTTTCTCATCATGACTTCAAGTTTTTGATTATCGGGGAAATAGTATTGGGAAACTTTCACAGTTCCTGTCATTTGAACTAATTAATTGTCCCTCTGTGGTTAACAAGATGTCAATTTTTGAGGGGGCACATAATGTTGAGCTACTCTGGCCACAGAAGCTTATCTTTCGTGATGGCGGCAGGAAAAGACTCCTCTGCTCGATTGCTTCCTGTGTTCTGGAGACACCTCACTGGTCGCTATCCGGACCCAGGAGTATGCTGTCAGCCTCTGGATTCAGCAAAACCCAGACCAGGTGCTGCTTCAATAACTAGGACCACAGTCCCACAATTCATGGAAATAATACACAGATACTGGCGATGAATAATGGCACGAATTCCGATCTGCCTCTGTCCCAGACTTTTATTTAGAAAAATATGATCTGGCTCTCAACGCACTGTTTCTTAGTAAGTTTATTTTAACATGTGGCACTGAACTGACGCTCCTGATTGCCTATATTGGCGGGTCTAACAATCGGGCCATGTTTACACTGCTTTTCAAAAAAGTACCCCTACTCACGTTTCCCTAACAACAAAAAATTAGTATTTGTAGCCCGACTAATCGTGATTAGCCTTACATTTACTTCTATCCAATCAAATAGGATTTTACATGGTGGCCCATTTCCCGTACAATGGTAGTTTCAAAACATGCCACAGTGCGATTATTTTTTGGTGTTGTCTGACACCCTCACTATTTTCTTTTGGCTATAATTTGTTAATTCCTAGACTATTTGCGTAACACTTAACATATTCTTTGTCAGCAAGTCCTAAGGAACCCAAATATATAAGTTTTAATGGAGCTAAGTGGCTGCGTTCAAAATATGCATTTTCTAGGATAGTCGTGTATTTTTTATTTTTTTATGTTTAGAACCGCCACCTGTCCTGCCTTTTCGACTGTTCTGTCATACTAATGTCAGGATTTCAGACATAAAACAGTAGAATGTCATGTTTCCCAATAAGTGTTTTACAGGTTTTTAAACCTAACTCTCGTAGTTGTAGTGTTTTTTATCACGGTCTATTTGACAAAAGTTAGTGCCTCTGGCCTTTCGCTTGGGGAGGGTGGCATTAATTGTATATCGCGAGACGCGTGTTAGGGTTGCATGCGTTCCTGCTTTCAGCCCTCCCTTCTCTCTATCCTAAGTTCATCTGTCTTTTCATCACGCCGTGTATAAAATGAAATTAATGGAAGTATTAATTTAGGTCATTACGCAGGGTGCCTAGCTCAAGGTTTTCTTAGAAACGCAGTACACGTTTTATTGTAGAAAGCGTGTAGTGATGCAGTAGGCTTTACTATCAACGTGAAAGCGTGAAAATATGCAGACGAAGCATAAAACAAGGGGGATTTTTGTACGCCATTGTGACAGCACTGTACTTTTACCATTTCTCTTTCCTTTTATTGGATTTATGTGTTAGGCTTTACATTTACCTTTTAATTTATATATGTGGATTTAGAATGTGTCACGACACTATTATTACTAAATTAAAATACTTAGTATTGTGACCTTTTCAGTTATGTGAATATCTTCTTCGTACACTCTCAGATGTCCATTTGAATATTCTCAATGAAAGCAGTGGTCAGGTTGAGGCTATTTGTATCTTCATAGAGTTTTTTCAGGAATGGTACAGGTGACGGCCATATGTGCTTTCACTGTTCCTAGTTCATGGGAAGGTGACCACCAGTAGCATTATGTAGACCCCTTCGAGGCCGTTGGTTCAGCACTCTCTCAGCCCGGCAGGACTACGGAGTTAGCGACATTCTGCTTATTTTTTGTGTGTCGTCACCATCAAGTGAAGTACGTTGCACTGTTTCGTTAATACTGGGGACTTCGATTTCAACATACATTTATCTCGGTGTTAAGTTATTTTCGCGTGGGAGATAAGTGTTTGAGATCCTCACATGCGGGTCTAGTATATAACAGACGCACATTTGAGCGCATCTAAAGTACTTGTATGTTTAAGTGTGCGCGACCGTATTATTGACGTGATTTGTCGCGGAGATTTGTTGCCATCCAGCTATTATTCTGGAGGCAGATCCGAAGGTCCTTTGGTATGGACAGACGTCTTAGACGAATATTGTTATGTGTCTTGGTCCCAAGTAGTAGGAGAATACATTGAAATATATTATGATATCTCCCTAAGTGGAGCATATATACTGCTCAAAAAAATTGAAAGGCCACTTACAAATTCATCTGCAGTTTTTTTTTAAAATAAAGATACAATTATGAAACTCACATATCATAAACGGTTTTCATTGCACATTACATTGACATTAAAATGAAGAAAAATAAATGATTTCATTAGTAAGAAAATCTATGTCAATCGTCTTACCTCCCTTTTTGAAAATTCAGAATCCTTAAACAAAAGTTAACATGATTCAAAATCGAGTGTGTCCACCATGAGCTTGAATGCATTCACTGCACCTTTGCCTCATTTATAAAACAAGAGTTCTTAGAGTGATTTGTGGGATCGCTTGCCACTCCTGCTCCAGGAAGAGCAACAACTGATTGAGGTCAGTAGCAGGTGGATGATTTTCTCTAAGTCTACGTCCTAGCACATTCCATACATGTTCTATCGGACTGAGATCAGGAGAGTAAGCTGGCCAGTCTAAGCGGGTGACATGTTGCTGTTGTAGGAAGTCGTTCACGACCCCAGCTCTATGTGGTCGGGCATTGTCGTCCTGCAGGATAGAATCAGGTCCTAGAGCCTGAAGTGCCGTAAGAGCAAGCGGCTGTAAGATGTCATTTCTGTAGGCCAAACCATTCAACGTACCATGCTCTCGATACAAGGGTGTTCTGGAGGTCACACTAATTCCGCCCCACACCATTACTGATCCACCGCCATAGCGATCATGTTCAAGGACGTTGGCATCATGATAGCGTTCTCTTGGGCACCTCCAGACACGATTTCTGCCATCTGTGAATGATCTGGTGAAACGGGATTCATCTGTGAACAGAACTCTGCTCCATTGATGCCTTATCCAGGTCACATGACGCCGAGCCCAAGCCAGACGAGCTGCGATATGAGCTGGAGCCAAGACAGGTCGGATGACAGGTCGCCTTGCATGCAGATCTGCATCTCTCAGTCGGTTTCGTATGGTTTGGTCACTGACGATTACGTTGGTGGCTGCTCGCAGTTGTGTCCTGATGGCACTGACAGTGATTGTTCTTTGTCTGAGAGCCAATACAACAACAAATGTGTCTTGCCGTCTTGTGGTAGACCTTGGACGTCCTGACCTGCGTTGTTCTGCGACACTGCCGGTTGCATTATAACGATCAGGCAGAGTTTGTATGACAGAGTGGGCAACTCCTAATCTCCTAGCAACTTCTCGCAGCCCTACATCACCCTGCAGCCATGCCATCGCTCTCCATCTGTTAACATTAGTCAAGCGTCTTCGCTGAGCCATGGCTAAAATGGTAAATGTTACAAACATACCCATTGCCCGTTCCTTCCGAAAAGTGGGTGACATGTGTTCATTATAGTCACGACTTGCACGTGAAAAGCAAATTTCAGCAATGTTATCAACAGGCTTTGCCATAGGAAGCATTTTCAAAAATGCATTATTTCCCTTTCCACCACATATTTACATTATTGACCTTGGAGGTACACACACGTAACACAGATTTGATTTATTGTCAGATTAACAAACATTGTTTAAGCATGCAACAAAATGCAGCAAAACTTTTTTGACTGAGTGTTCAGGTTTTTAAAAAAAACAGCTTAGTTGAAATGACCTAAAAATTGAAATTGGCCTTCAACTTTTTTTGAGCAGTATATAAATTCGCCAGAACTGGCTCTTTCATGTATCCAGTAGATTCTCAGTTTATCCTTTGCAAGTATTTGGCAGAGCTTCGGCACGTCTAGCTATGGCGTGTCGCTAGTGCGCCCAAATTTCTGCTGGAAGGTTTATCGGATCATAACGCATTATCGTTATGGAAGTCCTCCAAATTGTTATACAAGTCTTGTAATGGAAACTAAGATTATATGGACATATTGCCGCAGAGCTTCCGTCGCCCTTGAGATGGTGACGGTTAGTGAAATCGGTCAAGTTCAATATTGATAACTTGTATTGTTGAACATTTTCCTACCATGACCATTTGATGAAGAATGTCTGTCAACTATGAATGTATTAACTACGTATTCGTTTCTGCCATGAAACCATTTGATGATATACTCTACCTGCCTATGATGTCCTTTCGTATAATAAATCGTGCCGTGATTGATGTTCTACATGGGTCCAGCTTACATTACTTACAAGTTGGTCAGTCTTATGACCCATCGTTACAGCTGTGTTCGTCTTGTCACCTTTAACCAAACCAAAAGAAACGGCCCACCTACATTCGCGTAACCAACAATTCGTCGGCCACTTACAGTAAGCCCGACAGGCCAATAAACGTACCTAGAGCGACAGCACACGCACACAACAAAAACAACCTGGTAACACTCGGGTTGCGTTCCTTAGCCTTTGACTGTCCCCAGTCTACCTGCAAAGCAGCAGTTTAGTGTCTCCATCTGACTGGTATCGACAAAAAACATATATACATTTGTTAACGTCAATATTTATGTCGCCATCTTAGCAAGGGGAGCGTACTGCGTTCTGTGAATATCATACTGATACAGATGTATTTTTCATTATTATCCACCAAATTTAGCACAAGCATGAGCTATTTTTTTTTAACTAAAATTTTGCCTCGTTTTGGTAAAGCGTGCACTGTTCAACCTAGACACATGGTCCGTCGGTTAAATTAGGGCGCATGTCCAAATATAAAAGACCTTGTGGTCTGAATTATAAGCATGAGCTACGTAGGTATACAGGCCAGGCCGTAATTACATTGTGGGTCTCATGTCTCTCGAACTTCCATCTTAGCATTATTTCTATCCACAGGACTTATCTTCACCCATCCGGCGTAAACGTTAACCGTGCAAGCCGTATTTCCTCTTTGCTGGAATTGAAACTTAGGTTTGCTCGAACACGGTTCATTAATGTACATGACAGCAATATATCACTTCCAATGACCATAGATTCCAGCATTATAAAGCCAGCGACATTTTCCACCTGACTCGGTACGCCTTGTTCAAACAATGTCTACAACATATAGGAAATAGCGTCGATCGAATTGCCGGCTAGCTTAGGTGAATTTAGTGCTCTTTCAAGCCCGAGGGGAGAGATGAAGGTAAAGCTTCCAAGTTTCCGTGGTATTTCCTATAAATAAAGTGTTCAATAAGCCAGTTCTTGTCTCATTCAGAAACATTCTTATCTCTTGTTAAAAGCAAGCATTACTGAATAACACCTTTCTGAACTGCCGTCCTGCTGACCCCTCAGATGATATGTACGAGTATCGTAGTTTTGAGTGTAGCATTCCACCAGCGCTCTGTATAGCCGCCCCCGGCCCCCCCCCCCCCCGGGGGGTTTCTTATGAGACAAATAAAGTACAGGATTACTGCTCCCTCAAGACATTCGGACAAGGCGACATTTATGAGGTTAAACATGGGCGCTGGCTACCTCATTATGTAAAATAAATTGCTTCATAAACCATCGCTGCAAGAACATATGAATGGGTTTTTTTTTGTTGGCGTCCTGGAAGAGGACCATCTGCAGGAAGGGGGGGGGGGGCATGTTTCATAACTAGCGAATAAGAAAATGATGATTCTACTAGGATCACAATCACAGAACATTTCCCCACTCCTAGCGATTTTTCTCCTCATTTACAGGGCAATCTCCATCTCACTGGACTTTGCCCTCGTTCATGGGTTCGGAAATTATAATGTTTATCCGAGATTTATTCTAGTTTGTTTTGATTCTTCATGTACATTAGAGAAACTCTGTGGTAAATGTGGCCATGGATACGAAAACAAGTGTCTTTTTTTCTGGAGGCGCTCTGATTTCGGTTCATAAGAAATGAGAGCTAAAGCTGCATTGCTGTATGTTCTCATTATTGTTTAGCTTCGTGTGAGTTTGTTGTTTATAACTCTTTCAGTGTATCAGGTGTTTCCCATACATTTTTAACTTAAAACTTTCGGTTGCAACAGCCTTTGGCGTCTGTCTTAAAAGTGTTGACTTCATTCGGTTTGTAAAATGGGCAAAAAAGTAAATTGCTAGCTTTAGTTATGTTTTCCGCACTTATGTTTTTAAGTGACAACTACAAGTTGAGTTATTTGCACCCAATGGTCGCTGATTATATCGTATACCTGTATGACCTATGAGTAGTGCTCCACAAACTATGACAACGATTCAAAAGAGTTTTGATCCAATGAAACCCATCTCATTGTAATATCCCCGGCAAAGAAGAGGCTGACAGATTGGCAAAGGAAGGAGGAAAGCTACCTCAGCTTGATGCAAGCATAACTTTCGAAGAGGCAAAGAGTTTTATCAGAATCAGATGCAGAAACAAATGGGATGCAGAGCATGCAGGTCACACACAAAATGATACATACTTTCAGCTCAACAGAAGAGAACAAGTGATAATCTTCAGACAGCGCCAGGGGCACAACAGATATGGATACCATCTATTCAACAAGCTAAGGAAAGGAAATACCAATGAGTGTAAATGTGGCACTGATAAAATGAATGCGGAACATCTGCTTCAAAGATGCTCAACATATGAGGAACAGAGAAAGCACATAAAAACCGTCAACAGTACCATTCGTGGAAACGCTCTGCGGAGATTCAAATAGCTTCAAGAAGACCTGCTTTCTTTGAAAAAATTCAAGTAGACGTCTGGGAGTGCACGAAGAAGAAGAAGAAATATCGTATACATTATCTTGTCTTTTGATTCTTTCTATGGGGCAAAGTCTTTTACAGACAGGGGGTATGATGTGTTGGTGTTGTGGGTAGTGGGTTTCCCCCCTTGCTTCACCCTAGGCCTAGTGAATTCTTGTTCATGAAAGGAGCGACCATTGCGGTGTTAGTCTCTTGGCCTAGCAAAACCTCTCATACCCCAAGATCGTTGTGCGTGGTGAAGAGCCACCCCCTCCTCGAGGTAGTCCTGGTAACTGAGGGTGCGAATCATCAGGCTAAACACAACGGATCTAGAGGAGCAAACCTCGATAATAAAACCGGTGCACTACACCATACACGCCCTCTGTGGGTGGGAAGGAGCCAGATGGATACTGAACAAGTCTTGGGAGTGGGAACGAGTGTGGACTGCTCCTTGAAGACCGGAACCCATCGTACAGGCACAGAGACTCAGGGCGTGACGATCCTATTGTCTTCAACTCCTGGTCACATGCCTAGAGCCTCGGAGAACTCGGCGTAACCAGCAGGCAATTTGGTGGCGGGGAAAGAGCACTGTGAGCCCTACCTTGGCTACGTATCACAAGGAGATGCAGAAACACCCCCTTTATCTCCCCCAGAGCTGGCACAGTACACTTCTGGCTCCTACCCGGGGCGGTAGGAAATCCACAGGCACCCCAGCATCACAATGCCATGAAGATGACAAAGTTGGAATTTACTAACTCAAACCTGGCAGAGCAAGTCCTCCATCAGATGCGGCCGATGCTGGGCCCACTGGCGCGTGGACACGTCCCGATCCCCATCGAGATTTGCCCGGGGAGCCCACCCCGGCTCAAAGAAGCAGAGAAGGCCACTCTCCAAACCTCCGATGTCTTGCGGGCAGTGTTAGGATGTGCAAGAACACGGACAGGAAGACTCCACAACTTCCCCACTGAAGACACGCCCACGACAACCGTTGCCTCAATTGGCTGTGTGTGGTGTACCCGGAAACGGGGCCTCCCAGTACTGAGGCACAGTTAAGTCCCCAATGTCACTTATCGGTGCAGAATTGAGAGAGATGGCTGAGCATCACAATCCCCCCTGTGTTGCAGCATGATGAGAACCCAGCATTGCACACTGAGCTTGGGGGAATCACTTGGGCACCAGACTTAATACTGGCTCTTGACTGGATGGCCGCATGCAGGAGATTTCTACAATGGAGAGATGGCAGGTGGTGGGTATCTGGAAGTGGCTCTGTGCAGGACGTGAGGATTCCTTGGGAGAGCCCAGAACCAGAGCACAGCATTGTGCAAGCTCTGCATAGTTGGAGAGCCCCCCTGGATGACGGGGAATGCACAGTGTTCCACCCCACCTATCCCCAACTGCTAACTTAGAACCAGAAGTGGGGTCCTCTGTATGCGTGCCAGGCCAGGATAAAATGCCTGGGAAAGAGACTGTTGCAGGATGGCAGAAAAGCCACGGGAAAGACAGGTCTATTTTAAAGATAACGCAACCATATTTTCACCATACGAGCTCGGACGCCGCCTCGGTAAACAAGGTCCGCGCAGAGCAGTGACACCCCCAGGCTGCTTGCGAATAGTCTACTACTGGGAACATAAACAGATTAGGGATGAGCCCACTCTCCCGTTGAACAGGTGCTAAAGTCGTAGATACTGGGCCAGAAGGCGCACCGGAAACCACAGTATCACGCAACTCGCTTTTTTTATGGATGAGTACACCGTCAAATAAATCTCGTACTGGTGCTCGCCCTGTGGAGCTCCACCAGGCAGGTGCAGTGCCGGGCTCTGAGCCTCGACAGAGCCCACCCTCAGCTACTGGAGGACCCTCTAGACCAGTGGTGGCCAAGCTAAGGTTGGCCGAGAGCCAGATTATGGTAAAGAGTAACACCAGAGGGCCAGACCTATAAAATCCTTAAAAAATAACGTTCTGAGATTTAGTTTTACATATATAATGAACCACGTACAGAAAGCAAGGGCAAACTACTGTACAGCACATCTGCCAAGACATGTATACGAGTCTTTGGACTGAAATTACTGTAAAAAAATATAATGAATCTGTTGTTTTAATTTGTTTTGTAATTTGTAATATGACATGTAATTATTTATTTAAAACATACGTTTGTGTGTTATTTCATTGTGAAGAGTGTGGCTTCAATCAACAATAAGAGGCCGGCCAAAATAGGTTGGCGGGCCGGTCAAAACTGGTTGGAGGGCCGGAATTGGCCCGCGGGCCGTAGTTTGGCCACCGCTGCTCTAGACCGTCTTGTGGAGTCAGCAGACGGCGGAGGAGAACTACTGACCGAAACAAAACAGAAAAAGAGAAACCCAGAGTGCCACTTGTCATGATGCACTGGAATGCAGAGGGAGTGAACAGCAAGCAGGCTGGATACAGCAAAAAGACAGAGCTGGAAAACATCTTGTATGAGAAGCAAGTCAGTGTTTGCTGTATCCAAGAGACTCACTTGAAAGCAGATCAAACCTTTAAAATAAGGGGATATCAATGCTTCAGATCCGACAGACAAGATAGACGAAAAGGAGGAGTACTTACTCTTGTAAGGAATAACATTCCTGCACACGAAAGGAAAACCTACATGGATGGAGCAGAATATCAGCTGTTGCAGATAAAGGTAGACAAGATGGAAATAGAACTCCTGAACTATTACTGTCCAAACAACCAACCCCTGAGTCTCAGCTCTATACAGGTACCAGCCACCAACTTTATAGCAGTTGGAGACTTTAATAGCCACTCCCAGAGCTGGGGCTATAACCATCTAGATCACAGAGGGGAAGAGGTTGAAACATGGCAAGATGATCACTCCCTAATCCTAGTCATTAATGCTACAGATACTCCTACCTTCTACTCCAGAGGATGGCACACAACTTCAACACCAGATCTTGCCTTCGCCACCCCAGATATAGCTGGATCTATTAGTAGAGAAGTAGGAGACCAACTAGGGAGAAGTGTAGTGAAATCTGTGAGGACTAACGCTAAATTCCACAGCACGTTCAATTTGCATACCGAAGTAAGGGCCTAAACGATTTGCCGCGGTTTAACATTAATACCATGACGGGCGTTCGAAAGACCCCCTTTTTCTCGACCCGCGTTCTGGACATATATTCACACGCTGGTTTTAGCAGACGATATATATACACACACGCAATGTGACGTGGCGCCGTAAGGTTAACGTCCGATAAGGTAGTTTAAAATAAAAGGAAAAATTAAGGTTAATGTCCGATAAGGAGTATTTAAAACTATTAAGAAATAAAGAAGTTGGACAGAAGACAGATAGACTTGAAAATCTTTCTCAGTTTCGCCCGTAGGTAGGTGGGGTAAACGTAGGTAGGTGGGGTAAACGGGGAAGGAGTCCTTAATTTGAATATTTGAGGTCAGTTTTATTTGAAAAGGAACGCTATTCATTAAACAGTCTCTGATTGGCTGTAGTGTACTAGACTAAACGGTTGTATAAAACCAATTAGTAGTTGGTATTCGGGGCCACTTGTTAACTAAAATTTATACACTAAAGAAGTTGTTTTAAGACAAGGAAAGAGTACTGTCTTGTTTGCTAATTCTGCACAGGCAGCGATCTGGATTTGTTACCATATATCGCCCTATTCAACAACTTAGTGTGTAGATTTCTTTGATTGCGGTAATTATGAAAACCTTTATATTAACATTTATATTGTCATTTGTATCATGTATGCATTATTGAATTTGTATGAACCTAAAAGGGGACACATTTATCTGGAGGGAAGCTAACATCAAAACTCTGTGTTGTTTCACAGCGTTGTTAGGAAACAGTATTAACCTGGTGTAGAAAAGCCAGGCAGGCTCTCTGCCATATGGGGAGAAAAGAAAATTAAATATTTAGGATGAAAAGAAAAAGTTGTGTTATGACATAAGACCAGGAAGATCACTGGCCGTCTTCTTCAGCAAGTCACCGTGATTGTACATGACTTGATAGTATTAATGTAAAATGTTTCCTTTATCAAGGAAAATGTCAAACGGTGGTTTGAAAGTTATTTATCCAGAAGGGGGTACCCACCAAATTGAGAACGTTAACTAATTGTTTAGTTACCATACTGATGTCTGATGATATTGCCATGTTAGAATAATGAAAGAGAGAGATTATTAGATGCTGAGTGGGACACATTTGTATTGTTCCAGAGTTTCATCTACGAGTGAAAGTGAGCCCAGGTGACCTAACACCTGTCCTTAAGTATGCAGTGAGGCCTAACTACTGAGTGCCTACACAGTGATTCACCTATAGAAGCAGAAGCGTGTCTTGGCAGTGGAGACTGGCGTTTTATACATACTTCAACCAGCCTGGTTCCAGAGACCTCAGATAAGACTTGTCTGGGAAATTGATATCACAAACACTTCACTCTCTCAGTTTTCACAAAAGATAGTGTATCAGACAGTGAGGAACAAAAACGTTCAATAAACTTGTACCCGTTTCTAGGAGCAAGAAATACTTGACATTTTCCCAGCTTGAAACATATAAGTAATTGTGGGATAACACCGACTCAATGACAGTTATAAAATAATTAGTTGTAAATAATTTCATTATCATGTTGAGTTGATTATTCCTGTGTCAGAAGCATAACTAGATACAGGAAAATAAATTATAAAAAAATAAGTTACATTCCAAACTTTACCCAGTGACTTGTTTAATCATTGTTTATTAGTAATAGGTGTAGTTGTTGTCTTGTTCATACATTTCATCACAGTGCATATACCCTAGACACTTGCTAGACAACATACACACACCAATACATTTCTGTAGGGGAAGATATATAATCGGGTGAGGTCGTGGTGGAAGCAGACAAGTACCCTGTAAACTTATTTGTATTTAATAAACCTCAGGGACTTGCATAGCTGACCTCACACCAGATACCATTAATATAATATTGAAACCAATAATAACAACTAATTCACCACATTAATTGGGACGCTCCTCCGGGATTTAAAGGTTCTTAGTACCCTACATTAAGTGAGTCACTAGTCCCAGTATTTGTAAAATCTAACAGTAAAAATATTTTGAGAGTGGTTTGAGATATCATTGCCCTTTGTCTTGTGTTTAGAGTTGGTTAATTAGTTAAGGTAGTGGATAGTATTTCATATTGTTAACTATAACATGGCGGATATGGCTAAATACAGATCTGCTGCTGTGCAGACTGCAAGGAAATGAATTTAGATGGGCAAGCTCTGATTCAGTATGTGACATCAGAGTGCGATAAGTATATGGAAAGGGAAGATAAGAGATTAGCTGAGGAGAAGAGAATTATGTTAGAGGATGCTAGGGAGCTTAAGAAATTAGAGGCTGATAGGGAGGCTGAGATCAAGAGGCTGCAGTTAGAGGAGAGGAAACTTGAGGCTGAGGCCAAGAAAGAAGAAAGGAGACTTGAGGCTGAGAAGGAGAAAGAAGCTAAGAGATTGGAGGCTGAGAGAGAAGATAAAAGACTCCAAAGGGAACATGAACTACGACTAAGGGAGTTGGAGTTACAAGGCCATGCTCCTGATAATGGAAGTAGCTCATCCACCTCCGACTCTGCTGCAAGCCAAGTTGCCTCAACCTCAGCCATGGGGTTCCAGTTGGACCCATTTGTAGAAAAAGATGATGATATTGAGTCATTTTTATCTAGATTTGAAAGATTAGCTACTATGTATGGGCTAGAGAAAGAGAGATGGAGTATGAAGGTATCTCAGGGGCTTAGGGGAACCTCTTATGAGGTCTTCGCCAAACTGAGCAAGGATGATCAAGATGACTACGACATTCTTAAGCAAGCTCTTCTAGTTAGATATGAGAAAAACAGTGAATTTTACAGAAAGAAATTTAGGGATGCCAAACTGTTGACTGGAGAGACTTACCACCAGTTCTCTGCACGCCTGGAGACATACCTGGAGAAATGGACTGCTCTGGGGAAAACCCAAGATTTAAAGAAAATAATTATGACTGAGCAGTTAAGAGAGTCCATGGCTCCAGACCTGAGAAAATTTCTCACGGAACAGGGTGCTGAGAGGCTGGGGGAGATCTTAAATGTGGCTGAGAGATATCAGGCAGCCCAGTCTGAGATAGCAAGTTTAAAGAAGAAGCCTATAGACCATGATAAAGCTCCACCAAACCAAAATCAACCTACCTATGAACACAGAGATAAGTTTAATAAGGGTAAAGCCTATTATGATAAAGCCAAGTTTGACCAACGAGATAGAAACTCGCATTTCAGAGAAAGGAGACCCTACAAACCAGAAGGGAAATATTGTAAAGTTTGTAGGATGAATAATCATAATACTATTGACTGTGGTAGGAAAGTTCCTCCATATCACGCGGCATGCATGATAACAGTGGACAAGGGGAGGAAGAAACTGACAGAGAATCATATTAATCTTCAACATCCCCCCATCTGTGAAGAAGTGACATGTAATGGTGCCAAGGTTAGGTGCCTTTACGATTCAGGTTTAGAATATGACTCAGTTGTGAGTGCAACCCTAGTGCACCCTGAACAGTACACCACAGAGAAAGTGGAGCTACAAGGGGCCGTAAAGGGAATAGACACCATGACACTTCCAGTAGCCAAGATCAATGTAGAGACAAGGTACGTGGAAGGAGTGATCAGAGCAGCCGTGTGTGACGACCCTAATTACCCGCTGGTGTTAGGAAGTAAATATGTTTTTCTAGGAAGCCCGGTAAAACCTGTGGTAATGGCCACGCTTCAGGTTAGGTCGACCCCTAGTAGAACGGAGGAGGAACCACCACTAGTTTATTCTCATAAGCAGATGAGAAAGGCCCAGGCAAAGGATAAAACATTAAAACCTTGCTTTGACAAATTGCCAACAAGCCATGCACACCCTAAGAAAGGACAATTTTATTTGAAGGAGGGACTGCTCTTCAGGAAGGCTAGAGCAGGATCCAAAGAACAGGGACAGTTGGTATTGCCAATTCCCTACAGGGAAAAAGTGATGGCACAAGCTCATGTTGTACCCGACGGTGGACACCAGAGGAATGGAACCACACGTCAAAGGACATCGGAAAATATTACTGGCCCCAAGTAGCTGCTGATATTGCACAATTTGTGGGGGCCTGTGAAAAATGTAGCAAGGTACATTCCCCAAGTTGGGAAAATCATAATCAGATGCCAGCCAAGCATTCTGAAACATATGGGCTTAAAAATAACAAGGGAAATAATAAGGTTGACATAGAGGATAGGTATCCACCTTCCCACCAACAGTTTTCACCGAAAATATTTAGATTAGCAACTCTGAGAAGGACATCCAGAGAAAATAGAAACTCAGACCAGTCAACCCAGGCTCAGTTTGAAGCCGCAGTTAGGGAACTGGCTGAAATTAATATTGAAGATAATCCGCCAGATTTGAACCCGAAACAAAATGTTAGAAGAAAAGTGGGGAGTGGACGAGTGAGCAATTCGGAAAATGCTCACAGCGCTTCACAATATGGCTATTAATTTAGCATAAAAAGGGCACTGGTGACATTGGTAGTCACCCGACCCTACACCGTCCAAGGGGAAGTATTGATCGGACCCTGGATGGAGATCACCTACACATATTATAGCAAAGATAAGGGAGAATTGATTTCTGATGCAGAAACTCATTTCCCCACATATTATCTTATTTCACCAAATTGTCGGTAGGCGGAGAATATAGTTGGTGAATATGGCCTCCATTTGAGTGGCACAGTATAGAATATTATTAGAAGGGTGTTTCCACATTCAATCAAGCCTGAGATCAGACCAATTGTTGGCTGTGAACATTTCGGAGGAGCAGAGTGCCTCCATTGTTGCCTTTTTGAATTGAGGATAGTCCGAGTGTTTATTAAGGCTGATCAGGAAATTATTGGATCCCCTACACAACTCAGATATCACCATATAGATCAACTCCTCATAACGTACAATTTGAGGAACATCTAATATTCTCGAGACATGTCGTTGAGCAGACTCAGAGAAGAGAAATGGTGAATACTGATTGCTAAGCAGCATTAACACAAGCAGTAACACTTGCAGCTGTTCAGTAACATAACTGAAATAGATTCTTGGATTGCAGAGATCTGAGGCAGCTTTCTTAAGTTGTGCTTACTTTGAATGACCCCACTGCAGAAATCCATGAAAACACAAGGGCAGGAAAAGCCTAGGGAATAGTACTTTGTTTACGCTAATTGTCTCACAGATAATAACTTGCAGTGAATGCATGTTTTAGGAAAGGAGGTGTGTAGTGAAATCTGTGAGGACTAACGCTAAATTCCACAGCACGTTCAATTTGCATACCGAAGTAAGGGCCTAAACGATTTGCCGCGGTTTAACATTAATACCATGACGGGCGTTCGAAAGACCCCCTTTTTCTCGACCCGCGTTCTGGACATATATTCACACGCTGGTTTTAGCAGACGATATATATACACACACGCAATGTGACGTGGCGCCGTAAGGTTAACGTCCGATAAGGTAGTTTAAAATAAAAGGAAAAATTAAGGTTAATGTCCGATAAGGAGTATTTAAAACTATTAAGAAATAAAGAAGTTGGACAGAAGACAGATAGACTTGAAAATCTTTCTTAGTTTCGCCCGTAGGTAGGTGGGGTAAACGTAGGTAGGTGGGGTAAACGGGGAAGGAGTCCTTAATTTGAATATTTGAGGTCAGTTTTATTTGAAAAGGAACGCTATTCATTAAACAGTCTCTGATTGGCTGTAGTGCACTAGACTAAACGGTTGTATAAAACCAATTAGTAGTTGGTATTCGGGGCCACTTGTTAACTAAAATTTATACACTAAAGAAGTTGTTTTAAGACAAGGAAAGAGTACTGTCTTGTTTGCTAATTCTGCACAGGCAGCGATCTGGATTTGTTACCATATATCGCCCTATTCAACAACTTAGTGTGTAGATTTCTTTGATTGCGGTAATTATGAAAACCTTTATATTAACATTTATATTGTCATTTGTATCATGTATGCATTATTGAATTTGTATGAGCCTAAAAGGGGACACATTTATCTGGAGGGAAGCTAACATCAAAACTCTGTGTTGTTTCACAGCGTTGTTAGGAAACAGTATTAACCTGGTGTAGAAAAGCCAGGCAGGCTCTCTGCCATATGGGGAGAAAAGAAAATTAAATATTTAGGATGAAAAGAAAAAGTTGTGTTATGACATAAGACCAGGAAGATCACTGGCCGTCTTCTTCAGCAAGTCACCGTGATTGTACATGACTTGATAGTATTAATGTAAAATGTTTCCTTTATCAAGGAAAATGTCAAACGGTGGTTTGAAAGTTATTTATCCTGAAGGGGGTACCCACCAAATTGAGAACGTTAACTAATTGTTTAGTTACCATACTGATGTCTGATGATATTGCCATGTTAGAATAATGAAAGAGAGAGATTATTAGATGCTGAGTGGGACACATTTGTATTGTTCCAGAGTTTCATCTACGAGTGAAAGTGAGCCCAGGTGACCTAACACCTGTCCTTAAAGTATGCAGTGAGGCCTAACTACTGAGTGCCTACACAGTGATTCACCTATAGAAGCAGAAGCGTGTCTTGGCAGTGGATGCTGGCGTTTATACATACTTCAACCAGCCTGGTTCCAGAGACCTCAGATAAGACTTGTCTGGGAAATTGATATCACAAACACTTCACTCTCTCAGTTTTCACAAAAGATAGAGTATCAGACAGTGAGGAACAAAAACGTTCAATAAACTTGTACCCTTTTCTAGGAGCAAGAAATACTTGACATTTTCCCAGCTTGAAACATATAAGTAATTGTGGGATAACACCGACTCAATGACAGTTGTAAAATAATTAGTTGTAAATAATTTCATTATCATGTTGAGTTGATTATTCCTGTGTCAGAAGCATAACTAGATACAGGAAAATAAATTATAAAAAAATAAGTTACCTTCCAAACTGTACCCAGTGACTTGTTTAATCATTGTTTATTAGTAATAGGTGTAGTTGTTGTCTTGTTCATACATTTCATCACAGTGCATATACCCTAAACACTTGCTAGACAACATACACACACCAATACATTTCTGTAGGGGAAGATATATAATCGGGTGAGGTCGTGGTGGAAGCAGACAAGTACCCTGTAAACTTATTTGTATTTAATAAACCTCAGGGACTTGCATAGCTGACCTCACACCAGATACCATTAATATAATATTGAAACCAATAATAACAACTAATTCACCACAGGAAGCGACCATCGCCCAATCTTTCTTACTGTCCAGAGTGCAACTCTCAGTACAGGCCCAGCCATTACAAGATGGAACTACAAAAAAGCCATCTGGGGTTTATTCAGGCATCAGGTAAACACGCTGCTGTCTACCCTCAAGGTACAGAACAGAGACATTAATGAAGTGGTAAAAGACTTCAACAGATGCATACTACAAGCTGCAAAAGAAACCATTCCCAAAGGATGCCGGCGTAACTACATACCATACTGGTCCAGCACACTCCAAGAACGTCAGGAAGCTATGGACAGGGCTAGAAAGGATGCAGAGTCTCAGCCTTCACTTGAAACTCACAACAAATGGAAAAAGGCTGTAGCAGAGTTTCAGAGAACAAAGCTAGAAGAAAAACGGAAAAGCTGGAGAACTAAAACGGCATCGCTGAACCTTGAGAAAGACGGCAGGAAACTTTGGAGATTAGTCAAGTCTCTAAATGAAGAGCGTTCCTCACCTAGGCAGACTACCACATTGGATGAAGGTGGCAAACTTTTCAGAGGAAAACAAGCTGCAGACCTGTTTTCTAGAAGATACAGTTCAGAAAGCAACTTACCTATTAACATAGACCATCAGAGAGAGATAAGAAAAGGAATACTGGCAACCATGGGACAGACAGATACTCCTGCCCCAATGAGGGAACCCATCACACTAGGAGAACTACAGAACGCTATTTCCAAGCTTAAGTTTCAAAAGTCACCCGGCCCAGACAAAATCAGCAACGAAATGCTAGTACATCTGAGCCCAGCAGCAAAGACAAAACGGCTTGAGATATTCAACCACAGCTGGTTGAAAGGAACGGTACCCCAAGTTTGGAGAAAAGCCATCACAATACCCATACTAAAGAAAGGGAAATGTAAGACCGAGGCTGCAAGTTACCGGCCAATCAGTCTCACAAGCTGTGTTGGGAAGACTATGTAGCGAATAGTCAACCACAGATTGAAATGGTATTTAGAGTCTGAGCAGATCCTGGTGCCGGAACAAGCTGGATTTAGAGAATGCTACAGTATAGAAGACCAAGTTACTTACTTGTCTCAAGCAATAGAAGATGCCTTCCAGGAGAAGAAAAAGGTCCTAACGATCTGGGTCGACTTCAAGCAGGCCTTTGACAAGGTGTGGAAAGATGGCCTTATTGCAAAACTTAGGAGAAGTGGAATCCAAGGCAACACGATGAAATGGATCCAGTCATACTTGCATAACAGGAGAACTAGAGTCACTCTTGACGGTCTGCAGAGCAGAAAAGTGTTGCTCCATCAGGGGGTACCTCAAGGAGGAGTAATTTCCCCAACACTCTTCCTTGTTTACATCAATGACCTGGTGAAAGATCTCCCCGCAGGAGTGAAAGCTGCCTTATATGCAGATGACCTAGTACTCTGGTGCGCTGATGAAAACGTCACCACAGCAAACTATAGAATGCAGTGGGCAGCAGATATGCTAGTGTCATGGGCAGAGAAATGGCTTATCACAATAAACACAGACAAAACCTCCACAACACTGTTCTCCCTCGCCCCCAAGAACAAAGCAGCTAACATACACCTAGGGACAACCGTGATCAAGGAAGAAAGCTACCCCACCTATCTTGGGGTGACATTTGACCAAAGGCTTACATGGAATAAGCATATTGAAAATGCAGAAGGAAAGGCCCGAAGACGACTAGGCATACTCAGAAAATTAGCAGGTACCAACTGGGGAGCAAATGAACGAAATCTAAAGAAGATTTATAATGGAGTAATAAGACCACACTTAGAGTTTAGCTCAGCAGCATGGTCATCAGCTGCTAACTCACATCTGCAGTCTTTGGACAAGGTGCAAAATCAAGCTCTCAGGCTCATTACAGGAGCCATGAAAACTACACCAATATCAGAGATGCAGAAGGTTGCTGGATTACAGACATTGTCCCATAGAAGAGACACAAAAACCATGATCCAGATGGAAAAGTACAACAGTATGCCAACGCACCCAATGAAGGCAAGACTAGATGATTTGGCATTGGGACGTCTAAAGCGTAGCAGCTTTGTGCATCGGGGAAAAAGTCTTAAAAGACAGCATCAAGAAGACCTATCCATGAAGACAACACCACTGAAGCCCACCCTATACCCTGTACCATGGGAGCAGGCCAGCAATGCCCTCCAAATTAATACATCAGTCAGTGGTCTCACAAGTGGATGTGAGTATAATGATCTGCAAAAACGAACTGCTACATTGAGTATGATCCAAGAAAGCTATCCCGATCAATCATGGATACATGCCTATACAGATGGATCAGCAACTAATGCTGTTAGGAATGGAGGTGTCGGTATCTTTATCTCACATCCTGACAACCACTATGAGACTAGGCACATTCCCACTGGTAAATTCTGTTCCAACTATACAGCTGAGGTTCGAGCTCTAGAGCAGGCTGCAAATATGATTTATAACACCAACTCTGACTGCCACCAGGTAGTCATCCTCACAGATGCACTGTCTGTCCTCCAAGCTCTCAAGGGTGGTAAACTCCCGCATCTGAGAAATGAACTAAACAAGGTAGCTGCCAAAAAGAGAACCATACTTCAGTGGGTACCATCTCATTGTGGTGTACCCGGAAATGAAAAGGCAGATAAACTTGCAAAAAAGGGAGGAGAATGTGAACAAGAAGATAATGAAGTCACATACTTTGAGAAAAAGAGAGCTATCCAGACTATCAGAAGAGAACAGAACCAACCCAAAGACGACTATCACACTCTCGACCGGCAGGGACAGATAACTATTTTTCGCCTCAGGACAGAGCATAACAAACTGAATAAGCACATGCACAAGCTACGATTGTCTGCTTCACCACTGTGCACATGTGGATTAAACGAACAAACTGCTCAGCATGTTCTACAGGATTGTCCTCTGTATGACCAGTTAAGAAAGATATACTGGCCCAATGACTCAACACTAAACTCAAAGCTATATGGAGCTAAAGAGGAACTTCAAACAACAGTCGAATTCATCATGAGAACTCGTCTGACGGTGTAAACATCAAAGATGCGATCGCAAGAAGAAGAAGAAGAAGAAGAAGATTCTTTCTAGATTCCAAACACTGACCAGTCAATGTTCTTTATTACATCTTTGTCTTTCACGCTTATTTCATTATTTTTTTTTTTTTAGCTATGTAGGCGAGATTAGATTTAGATAACAGTTGTAGTACTTAGAGAAGCTGCACTGCCGTAATAATGATACAGTGGTAGTGGCAGCAGTAGTACTGATAAATGTAGCATTACTATATATATATATATATATATATATATATATATATATATATATATATATATATATATATATATATATATATATATATATATATATATATATATATATATATATATATATATATATATATTCTTAATTTTTCTCTCCCCAGTCATTATTATGTGGCATATTTTATGCACCATTATTTACTCTCTGAGTTGGATCTAGTAGGGTGAAGTCTCTAACACTCGACTCCCATACGGAAGTATCTGCTATGGGAATGTCTTTATGTTGTTTACCACTCCTCAGACGTTCCGCCAGGTGAACGGTGGTATTATCATAACAATACCCGGTCATTATCCCCGGTCAGCGGTAATACACTTATCAATCGACTCAGTCGCCGGCCACCTTTGATAGGAGACGATCCTAGTTCAACACAATATGGTCTCGTACGAGGATGAATAGGTAGCCAAGATTGTCCCTCTGGAGAACGCACGATCACAGACGATATGAGATAATCGTTTCACGGGACCATCCCTGTGTATGATTATCACGATATTCAGTCTGGAGAGACAATATGACGATAGGTAGCATCTGGACATCAAATGAGTGCACAGATGGTGTTTATGAGTTGCGCACAAGATGCCACCGGAAATATTATCGCATGATTAGACAGAGGTCACGTGTAGAATATTAAAATTAATATTTTAAAATTAATACTTTAAAACACGCGACGGGATATTTTAAATGAAACTACCCAACCCAGTGCTTGAAAGATTTGATTGGTTTGATTTGAGAGCCGGAATATACAATTAATTCTATTGGAACCTTCGGTGGAAACACAGTCTGTGATTTGAACTGAGAATGAGAGATATAATCTAGCGAACTCAGGGAAAAAGAACTGACAGCTTCGCAACTTCATACGAGCAACTCCCAGAAAGCAAGAAAGAAAAAGAGACAAGACATTGGACTTAGAAATTCCACAACTATAAGTAACAGATCGAGTATTGTGCAACTTAGGAATTTACAAGTAAACCTGCATTTTTAATACAAGACTGGAAACTTAGGAATTTAATCACAAGTCATAGAGGAATTAAACAAACGTTTTCCCATGCCAGTGATTTCGCAGAACACCCGCTGTCAGAGGAATTTACTCTAATTTCCAGACCTATGTGATTCAAAGCATCTAATACAGAGCTGTGTCCAGTCTAAATCTGTGCAAGGAGATTGTGTATTCCCAAAATTTTGGGGTAAGTGTAAACAATTTATTTACGAAAGTGAAATTTGACATGTTTCTTGCTTAGTGGTAATGAATGAGGCTGGCAACCTCAATATATGAAAAGAGAATTTCATGAACCACTACAGCAAGTGCTGGTGATTGTTTCTTGCTAGTCGTCCGGGAAAACCTGACAGTAGAGATGACCCTAGACTCCGAATGGAGCAGTGATGAGTGATGATTACATCACATGTGCCTCAAGTGTATCATATCATTTTTTGAGATATATGTAACTTGTTAATGTTAGTTCAGGCACAAATCATTTTTCGCGCTGTCCAGACACAGTTTCCCAGTTAATACCCAGAGGAATATTGGTGAATTGTATTCATCTTTCCTGAGTTGCACTGTGTATACTCAAGAATTCAATTCTTCTGGGAGATTAACATTGGTGGGTGGACAACGAGAAGGTGCGCCTGTTAAGCTTCCAGCTCAGTGTACTTAGCAGAGGCATTTTGTTCTTTCTATTTTGTCCAAAAGTTCGTAGAACGAAGCTAGTTGAGAGTGAAACGCAGGGAATCAACACCAATCGCCTAAATCGGACATGCTGTGTGAAGAAGTGCCCTCATCACCAAGAAGTGACGAAAATCACAGCTGCAGGACTCACCTAACAGTTAAGTTCTTATAACATGGCACCAGCAAAAAGGATATAAATTTTCTGAACTATATCCTCACCCTAAATCTCCGTGAAGAGAAAATTTGATTCAAATATAAAAGTCACCAGCAGATTATTTATTTTAAACTGTTAATACTAATTGGTTATTAAATTTGTTACCTGTTGTTTTAAAACTAACCAAACATAGTCAATTCAGTTTTTTATATATAAGAAAGCAAATGTATGAGCGAGAACAATATATATATATATATATATATATATATATATATATATATATATATATATATATATATATATATATATATATATATATATATATATCGTAAATTTAGATAAGTATTCAAGATAGATTTGGTCACGTCTGAATAGAACTGAAAAAGGTGGTAACTCAGGGAGAAATAAGGTATAGAAATAGATTTCACGAGTGAATAGTTTAAGGGTAGAATCTGTCACTGAATTGAAAAGATACCCTAGTCCAGCCTATCTTTACGACTGTAATTTATTTTCAGACAATCCTACTCTCCGTACATAAAAAATATACGTTTAACCATACACACACACACAAACAGTTAAGTGACGACAAGACACACAAACGTGAAAACTATAATAAATGGAATATGGATATAGGCTGAGATCACCAACACAAGTAATTAAGTTTTGTTAAGTTTATTATCATATAAACTGCTCACAACATCAAACATATATATATATATCACTGAAATCATAGGTTACAGAATTTGGAAAATAACCCCATAAGTGTCATCCCCTCTGTTGAGAAAAGATCCCGCAAGAAGTTAACAACCCCCAAAAGGTCAAAAGATTAACGCTAGAGTATAGAAATAGACGATGAAGTAAAGAACAGAGTTCCTAATTAATCTATCCTGTAAAATAACAGTATTAGCGAACAAAAAAAGAGAGCGGGTACAATGATTATACAAACAGAAATATTCACTCCTCTTACTCACACTCTATCAATCTGTGGCCACATTCAATCTCGCTTACCTACTAGTTGTTTAACAACATCTTGAACATAATCATCAGGGTACATGTAACAAAATCCAGTGTTGTGCTTCGCCGAAGTGAGCCCCAGTTCCTCCACGAATAATTAATCCTCCTAATGGGGAAACACTTACTTTGGTGGTGATTATTGGATATGATAATGTCACGTCAGATAGTTCAGGTAGCAAAATAATTACCAAGATATAGTGTTCACAGTGAACAGTAGTTAGTACTTCCAATAGTTAAAGGAAATGTCTGGTGTGCAAATCTTTCTGGATAAATCCACTTGACCACACACACTGGTCAGTAATCGGGAACAATGTTATATTTATATTTATTGCCACAGGGGGCTGATATAATTGAATGGAAAGATTCTGGATATTTGGTGTCTCCAATTATAATTAATTCTTATTGTCTATACGTTTGGACTCTCTCTCTCTCTCTCTCTCTCTCTCTCTCTCTCTCTGGACGAAGCGAGAGGACAGCACAGGTCAACATCGAAGACCCGATAAAGACTAAGAATTGTTACTGGTTGTATTTAGACTTAGACCGCAGGCAGGCTGGTTTTGTGATCAGTACTGTAGCGATCATAAATATAGTAGAGGTATTCAACTTTGGAGAGGTCCCTCCTATTATAATTCCTTTATCTGTGTAGACTCAACACGGCATTCCATCATGCCGGTGATAATTTTATATGAAGACTTTTAAAATACAATTCTAATCTCCAACAGTAAAGAACTCGTCAATGCCAGTTTGGACGTGAAGACGATATAACAATTTAATTACTTGAACAGGCTCCAATTGACATGCATCCAATATCAATGTAATACAATGGCATGACCTAGCCAGTAGAGGTGGGCAAATAGACACACTTAGCTGTGTCGAGACATTCAAAACAGTGGGTTAAACTGTGTCGACGCACTGTTTCGACACAACGGCACAGCGGCTCTTTTGCCCGTATCGGGGAGAAAGAAGTCTCTTATAGACAGTACCGGGGCGGGTATACATGAACTGTTTGAGACAATTTCCTCTGTTTTTACTGTCGTGTGTGAAAATCTATGGCGTTTCGTGTGACTACAATTCAATATTTTTACACAAGTCTTCATTATGATGAAATAAAACGTAGATATGATGATAGCTGCAGTATATGGGAAAATAATAAAAAACAACAATAATAATAACAGTAATAATAACACATGATATCAAACTAGAGTAAGCTAGTTTTGGTAGACAATGATTCAAATCCACACCGAGTACACATATATCAGCAGAGCTAATAAAGTGTCCATTACATTTATACGAACACACGGACACTTTCAACTTTAACATAGCGCCTAAAACATTGACAACTGCAGCACTGACACAATTTCCAGTGTCTATAACTTCTCAGCAAAAATAATATCACTTGTAAAATCAAGTCATCGTAACACATCCCTGAAAAATATGACATGTTTGATATTCCATACTAATGTTCCGAACGGTTTATTCGAGGCAGACATGAACTGAAACTGTGTCCATGTATCGAATCTGTTGGACTGTCGAACTCGGTGCTGTTTCGAAGCATTGTTTGACACATACACACAGTAGCCATCTCTACTCTGCAAAACAGCGAGGCAGACAGGAACATACTGTATCGACACGGCTAGAAGGCTCTGTGTCGAATAGTTCGGGTACGATACTGTTTCGAAGCATTGTTTCGACACATACACACAGTAGCCATCTCTACTAGCCAGTCTTGAAACGTCGCTATTCAGTCGACTATGGAAAAGATGTCTTCGACATGTTGCTGCATACTTTATTTCATATTTCCACTCACGTACCACAGAATTACAGCATTCACTTGTCCTAATAAATATATTTATCCAGCACAAATTCCATGAAGCATATGGACGATCTAGCGATAGTAAAACTTGAGAACAGCACACATATAGGAGCTGGAACAAATATACGTCCGAACACTTTGAAGAACACAGAGGAATGGCCACGAAGTATCGTGCCACTTCTGCAAAATCAGACCGGCTTAACGTCTGCAATATTTGTCCAAAAGACAATGACGTACTTCCGGGAGTAACCCAGGAAACCCATATCAACAAACTGGTCTATAAACAAGCCTTGTTCATATCAAGAGATATGTTATGATTTTACTCATAAGAAGTACTAGGTTTAGGAGAAAACAAAATAATTAATCACAATATCAATATCCTATCCGGTCACGCATAAGGTTAAGATCTCTTATCCACTCTGTCATTTAATTAAATTAAAAGTACACAGGTCTTAGTCTATCTTATCACGCTGCGCTCACCGATTACGGGTTTGGGTTTTACTGTATGCGCCTTTTCCCCTTCCCGCCACGGTAAACTCTCAGCGCACAATATCAGTGATAATTTAATTATGACTACTTTACAAATATCGCTTGTCATTACTAGCTATTTGTTTCGCCACATGATATTTCACTAGTCACGTACACAATTACACGTAATGAATTAGAAGTAAATTTATATTCCGTCAATAGTCAGTCGCCTAGTGTATTTATCAGTCAATTAAAACATCTCTTTCTGGGTGATAGCGAGTGATTAAATTTACATTACATCTGGAAAGTTAGCTATATGTTATTTAATACGCCAGTCTTAGCACTTAGAAAAATTCCAGTGAATTATAATGATAACCTTTAACACATTAAATCACCTAAATGCTAATATATATATATTACCGCAATCAGAAATTGAACAATCTCCACGGAATGCTATGACACACTTTCACAATGGCTAGAATCACGAGCTAGATTTTCAAAATATCCTGAGCGTACTGATAAACTGACTTTGGTAGGACGGAGTATATATACGGAAAAACTGTTATTTCACTGACTGGTGCGAGAAATCGCACCTTCGGCCACATCAGGGAAATCAACTCGTTCGACTCTCGATATACGATTTTCTGCCCCCTGGTGCTGACCAACAACACAGAATCAGCTAAGCGAACTGACCGTCTTTGATCTCGTCTCTTTTGCAGTAGATCAGATTATTATCTCCCCTGAGACCGCGGACACACGAATGTGGTCGGTAAATCTTATTATCTCCCCTTTTTGCATTTTGCTTTAAGTCCCCTGAAATGTTGGACATCAAACCGTTAGCGGCCGAACTCCTGCTCGCGTTTTTCCCTGATCGAAGAAACCAATTATCTATCCTCGCGCTCCTGTCTGTCAACAATGCTAGTTGCCAAATCAGCTCGCGTGATAATTTATGATAGGCGAATTATGCTTTCGCTGGCTGTTATCTTAGCCTGTACAAAGATTGTCAGCCTGTAAACAAAAGAAATAGGCGTGGCTTCAAAGTGAGTCTACAGTCGGTGAATTTCGTCAGCGAATTGCATGTTTTTGCGTCACAAAGATTATAACCTTAAGAAGGGGAAGCAAGGTTGACGGGACACTGCTGAATTACAGTATTTACATATATATGTGACAATATATATAAATATATAAATTTATATATATATATATATATATATATATATATATATATATATATATATATATATATATATATATATATATATATATATGTGTGTGTGTGTGTGTGTGTATAGACATATATATATAGACATATATATATAGACATATATATAGACATATAGACATATATATATAGACATATAGACATATATATATATAGACATATATATAGACATATAGACATATAGACATATATATATAGACATATAGACATATATATGGGAGCCGCGCTGGTGTAATGGCTTCGGCGTTGTACTGGCGACCAGGTGTTCATGGTTCAAACCCGGGCGTCGGCGTTTGAAGAAATGTTTACGGCCGGAAATTTGACTGAATAACCTGAACGGCTCCTGTGATAAACCCTCTGTGGATGGGAAGGAGCGAAGCTCCTGACCGGGTTGGAAGGAAAGTCCTCAGGTTCCCCAGCCTCGCAATGACATGTCATTGGGCTGAAGGGCTGAAAGCCCAAGTGCCGCTGGTTACGGAAAAAAAAAAAAAAAAAAAAAATAGACATATATATATATATATATATATATATATATATATATATATATATATATATATATATATATATATATATATATATATATATAGACATATATATAGACATATATATATACATATATATATAGACATATATATATAGACACATATATATATAGACACACATATATATATATAGACACACACACACACATATATATATATAGACATATAGACATATATATATAGACATATAGACATATATATATATATATATATATATATATATATATATATATATATATATATATATATATATATATATATATATATATATATATATATATATATATATATATATATATATATATATATATATATATTTACATCTATAGAGCCATTACTTATAAGAGGAATTCGCTGAATTAACTCAGCTGGGGGCTTGAACGGGCTAAACACCATTGCTTAAATCCTTCACAAAAGACGTCGGACAGATATAAGTCAACGTTCTTATAGTTAGAGATTAGCTATAAACACACACTACATGCACACACATACCAGCGTCCACACACACACGCACACAGACACACACACACATATATATATGCACACACACACCTAACCGTAAGTGTAATACTGTCAGAGCAATCGTTATTTGATCACTCGTAATTGGGACTGTTCTACTTGCGTCTGCAGGGGGTAGGATTTAAGGCCTTGACGTATCGTCTGGTTGCGTACCATGTCTCTTCTTGTTACTTCAACCACTTTCCTCTTTCCTATGGCCACATCTCAACAGTATCTAAACGGGTCGTCAAAGGTGTTTACCTTCGCACAAGATTAGTCTTGGCAGAGATTGGCCATTGTTGGACCACTACTGCAAAGCAGGGGAGGCAATCCGTGACAATATATATATATATATATATATATATATATATATATATATATATATATATATATATATATATATATATATATATATATATATATATATATATATATATTTATTTATTTATTTATTTATATATTTTCACGGATTGCCTCCCCTGCTTTGCAGTAGTGGTCCAACAATGGCCAATCTCTGCCAAGACTAATCTTGTGCGAAGGTAAACACTTTGACGACCCGTTTAGATACTGTTGAGATGTGGCCATAGGAAAGAGGAAAGTGGTTGAAGTAACAAGAAGAGACATGGTACGCAACCAGACGATACGTCAAGGCCTTAAATCCTACCCCCTGCAGACGCAAGTAGAACAGTCCCAATTAAGATGGTTTGGCCATGTCTGCAGAATGGGAGAAGATCGGCTACCACGACAAGCATGGGAAACAAAGAGCCAAGGATCAAGACCCCCAGGACGACCCAGAGTCCGCTGGGAGGACAACATTAGACAATCTTTGAAGGACCGAGGATTAGAATGGAACCAGGCCAGGAGGAAGACAGCCGATACGATAGCCTGGCGCTCTCTCTTCCAAACCTCTACACCTCACTGTAGAAGGGGAATGACTAAGTAAGTAAGAGATGTGGCCATTGTTGGACCACTACTGCAAAACAGGGGAGGCAATCCGTGACAATATATATATATGTGTGTGTGCGTGTGTGTGTGGATGCTGGTATGTGTGTGCATGTAGCATGTGTTTATAGCTAATCTCTAACGGATATATCTCATACTAATATGTTTTTTTAACTAATAACGTGCCAAAATCAGACATTCTCATGTTAAGGGGGAAAATAGGAAATAATAATAATAATAAATCTAGATTAGAAACTAGAAACAAACTGAAAAGCAAGACAGGAGATGTAGCATGTTCTACAATAGTCTTAAAGTGTCTCTTAAATGAAATCCTCTTTATTCACGTGCGCTCCTTGCTATTGACTGGATCAGGAGGATTTCAGCCGTAGGCCTGTTCCAGGGAACAAAAAAACGAGAACATTCAAATATCCTATTTCATTCTTAAAACGTAATTATTGTGTTCACGTTACAATTTATGCACTGATATGAAAGTAAATATGCAGACTCGCGTGCCCATAGATAACTGAGACTCAAATCAGTGAATGAATCGATGACTGATCGATGGATTTTAATCCAAAGCGAACACCGTGCAGATTTACAAAGTAAAATCGATCTTTTAGACCTGGAAATTTTCATTATGTGACCCCTTGGGAATGTCAGGCCTGATTGCAAAACATTGTTGTCAAGGCACTGGTTGTCTCAGAAAAATTATATGCAGCTGTAAACAGACGCTGTGTTTTAATCTCTCTTCATCTACCCATGGAGCATAGGCCTTCAACAAATGCATATCCAGTCTTCTTGTCCCGTGCCATCAGCTCAAGGTATTTCCATGTTTTCTTCATCACTTTCTTGTCTGTCTCCAATTCTCCTCTCCATGCATCCTTTGATCTGCCTCTGCCTTTGGGGACTCCAGAAAAAGGAATGTCTTGTAATGCTATCAACAGGTTTCCTCCCTTCGTGTCCTTTCCATCGCCAACGTCTTCTTCTCATTGTTTGTCTGGTTCTTGTCATCAGCTCTACATTAGAGATTTTGTCATACAGACATACGGGTATTATCTGGGTATGGGGGATCAGAAAGAATTTTGTGAAAAAAACGATTTGAAAGAATGTGCAAACGATAATTGAAGGGTACACTTATACTATTTACCATGTTTTAGAAAAGTTGCATAGGCTGTCTTCGACTTACGATGTATGCGACTTACGATCATTCGTACTCACGACGACCATACCATAATTGTTATCACATTATCTTTCTATCTGTCGTGTGGTGAGTATTGAGGCAACTACGACAGTAGTTTTTGCCAGGAATAGCCTATGAGATATTAGGTAGAAGGTCTCCAGAAATTGGCTCGTTAAACAAAAAAGATAGAGACCTATCCGAGATAAGGACAAGAAGAAGAGAATATTTTTGTCGGAATATTTTTTAAATCATCACACCCTATTCGCATGATTTGAAATGAATGGATCTTTCTGATTAGATTCATAACAACGATGCGTGGAAAGATAGGAATATAGTCTGACCATTTCGCAGTTTTATTCCACTGTGAATTTCACGCTCGCCAAGACAACATCAGACCTCGCCAGAGTGAAGCCTAGATTCCTAATTCCTTTTTTTAACCAGACCTTTTATTGGAGAACCAAAAAAGACTTACAAAGCACAGGAAATCTCTACATTTTAATAAGGGACACCGGGACTAGGAAACTGAAGAAACACACGGAGTCAGGGAGGGAATCTATTGTCAAATTAAAGACACCCCAGACGCGTGTAAGAGACCGACTCGTCTCTTTGATTCACCTGAGCAACAAGTCTGTAGCCAAGATTGGTGTAAGTAGTCCATTTTTCATTCTATGTTTCATTACTAACATGTGAACTAACATATATATATATATACATATTTATTTTTTATTTTTTTTTTTCTCTAACCAGCGGCACTCAAGCTTTCCAGCCCTTTTGGCCCAATGACATGTCATTGCGAGGCTGGGGGGTCAGTGGACTTTCCTTCCAAACCGGTCAGGAGCTTCGCTCCTTCCCATCCACAGAGGGTTTATGTGCAGGAGCCGTTCAGGATATTCAGTCATATTCCCGGTCGTAAACATTCCTTCAAACGCTGACGCCCGGGCTTGAACCTTGAAAACCTGGTCGCCAGTACAACGTTGTAGCCATTACACCAGCGCGGCTCCCGATATATATATATATATATATATATATATATATATATATATATATATATATATATATATATAGATATATATAAATATATATACATATATATATATATATATATATATATATATATATATATATATATATATATATACAGTAGAACTCCATTTATCCGAACCCCATGGGACCGAGCATCGTTCGGATAACACTGACAAACAACATTTTTCTTTCTTATATAAGAATAAGTGTTCTTAGGTCAGTTTCTTGCGCTGATTTCAAATCTGAAATCCGTTTATCTCTATCACGTCGGGTTCTTAAGATATTTGTGAATAAATATATTTTTGGGAAACCGTTATTTGCTCCGTTTCATTTTTACTATATAACTTATTAAAAATTAATAAAAAGCAACATAATTCTACTTTTTATACTGCTAAAAGATGCATGACATATGTTACGCGATTTTTCAAATAGTTACTGTATTTTGAAATAATTCTGAGCAAAATATGGCTTCTAGAAGTTGTAGAAATTCGGCTGATCTGTTCTGTTACGTGTGCGGATATTTTACCGATCGTGTTGACCAGAAAAACTTTACACCATTACTAAAGATAGCATATGAACTTTATTTCGATTCGAAAGTTGATGATGCAAATAAATCTTGGAAGCCAAATGCTTTTTGTTCGATACATTGGCAGGTTGGTTGCGAAAATCGCCGAAGCATAAGTCGATGCCTTTTGGCGTGCCAGTAATATGGCGTGAACATGCAAATCACACTACTGATTGTTACTTCTGCTTGACAAATATCCATGGTTTCACTTTTAAAACTAGAAAGTCTGTGGTTTATCCAAATATTGAATCGGTTTCGAAACCAGTGCCTCATGATCCAATCACGTGTCCGATCCAAGTACCACCAGAACAGTATCCGTTGGACGTAAATGAACCATCAGAAAGTGATAGTTTACCTGCTTTAGAAACTAATTCTGACTCAGATTACATACCGGTGAATGATGGTGTTTACTTAATTAACCATTCAGAACTTTCAGATCTAATACGTGATCTCGCTCTTACCAAAGGACAAGCGGAATTACTCGGTTCGCGACTCAAAGAATGGAATCTTTTAGCGCCCAATACTCCGATATCTAAATTTCGTCATAGACACAGAGAACTTGTTCAATACTTTGAGATGGATGATGACATTTGCTATTGCAAAGATGTAAACGGTCATGAGCACATAGTCAACGAATGGCGATTTTTCATCGATTCTTCCAAGATTAGTCTAAAAACCGTGTTATTGCATAACATAAATTTTTTTTTCAACAATTCCAGTCGCCTACTCTGTTCATATGAAAGAAACTTATGACAATATGGCTATACGTTTGGAAAAAATAAAGTACAATGACTACCAATGGCGGATTTGTGGAGACCTAAAGGTCATTGCAATTCTCACGGGCATGCAGACTGTGTATACTAAATTTTGTTGCTTCCGATGTGAATGGGACAGCCGCAACAGACAGGAACATTATGCAAGAAAGGTGTGGCCTATCCGGGATCGTATGCAGCTCGGGCATAAAAATGTAATACGCGAGCCATTAATTAACAAAGACACCTTCATTTTACCACTGTTACATATAAAGTTGGGGCTCATGAAGAATTTTGTAAAAGCGTTAGATAAAACGAGCAAAGCTTTCACTTATCTTCGAGAAAAGTTTCCGCAAGTTAGCGATGCAAAGATAAAGGAAGGTATCTTTGTAGGACCTCATATTAGGAAAGTTATTGCAGACAAACAATTCGAGAACTTGTTACATGGTAGGGAACTTCGCGCATGGATGGCATTCAAATCGATCGTCGATAACTTTCTGGAAAATCACAAATCTGTCAACTATGTTGCATATTGTTAAGCAGTGCATAGATGCATACATAATTATGGGCTGTAACATGTCCCTCAAAATCCATTTGCTCGATTCGCATCTTGACTTTTTCCCTGACAACCTTGGCGAAGTCACCGATGAACATGGAGAATGATTGCGTATTTCTAGAGATCCCGACCTGATAGAGAAAAACGGTTTGCAGATTTAAAAACAGCGCATTAAAATTGACCAGAAAAACATAGAAATGTTAGAGAAAGAAAAAAAAAAGTTTTTTTTTGTTAGTC